>ML994081.1:0-49415 GCA_010093945.1 Delitschia confertaspora ATCC 74209 | reverse complement strand
CGACAGACACCATTTCCATTTGGGTTTTCACTATTTCGACATATCCACTGTATTTCAAGAGTAGGGTGGCTTACAATTTTCAAACCGACTTCCTGTCTCGGAGCAAGAGGGTGCTGCACACACACACAATAAACATGGACAATTCATTTTCGGTCATATTTTTAGAAGAAAATTCTATGATAGTTGTAAGCCGAGACTTCACATGATCGGGACAGTCTACACTAACTTGGCACTCAAACATATGTTTTGTATATATACGATATACTTCATAGTTTATTAAACCACATAGTGACAAAGACAGTCGACAGTGCACTCCTGTACCCCTTCTTCTGCTTACAATAGTTAATGAAGAGGAGGAATTCTTTCAACCCCAAGAAAATTGATCATATCTGCTTTTCCTATTCAGTGGTCTTAGCTTTTTGGGCCTTCCTGTGCTAACTCCTCACTAACCAAAAATGGCATTGTACCTTAGCTTAGTTAGCATCATGCACCTCATTAGCACCTGAAAAGGTCAGAACCAGGATGCAAGCAATGGCAAAAAAAACTGTTGACAAGAGTGGGATTCGAACCCACGCGGGCAAAGCCCATGAGAACCCGTGCCAGTCTTAGTCCTGGCAAGCTTTCGCTTGAGTCACACGCCATAACCACTCGGCCATCTTGCCTAATGATGGATGGTAAATTTTTTGTATATAATATTTATATATTAAAAAATTATGGACCAAGCTCACATGCGTGAATTTGGTCCGCCGGCGTCGGAGGCTAAAATTTGATCTGATAAAATCTGCAGCGATCAGATAACTTCTGCCGCTATTCTTATCGATACGGATTTCACTACATTCGACTCACCAACAATAGCCGGACTCATTCCCGGCGCATACTTCTTTACAGAGCATACCTTTTCAGTTTACTTTATTACAATTATGGCGTTGAGAGTTTCCTCTACCAGAATTGCAAGCGCATTGCGTGCTGCAAGGGCTAATTATCGCTGTGCGAGATATGCGTCGTCAGTATCGGCGTCGTTAAAGGACTCCACCCTTCCGCAGGGTGTGAAGGACTCAATTGCGGTAAGTAGGCTTGCTTACTACTGTATACTTCCAATCCGTAATATCTAACTGTTATGACTATAGAGAGACTCTTCCCTTCCCAATGTTGATCCCCATTCGGACTCGAAGACCGCTGGTCTAGTTAACTCACAACTCCCATACATGGTCCCAACCTATGTGCGCCCAGCGCCAATGTTCGAGAAGGGGCAAGGTTGCTATATGTGGGATGTTGAGAACCGGAAATATCTGGATTTCACAGCCGGCATTGCGGTAAATGCGCTGGGACATTGCGACGAGGGAATGGCCCAGGTGATTGCTGAGCAGGTAAGCATGTTCATTTGGTTGCAGGCATGATTAGATATAGACATGGAGTCATTGACATATCTATTAGGCCCAAACCCTCATTCACACTTCCAACCTCTACCACAACCCCCACACCGGCCTCCTCTCCAAACAACTGATCCAACTCACCCTCGCAACCGGGGGCATGACCACAGCCACCCGCGCCTTCATCTGCAACAGTGGTTCTGAAGCCAACGAAGCAGCCATTAAGTTCGCCCGCAAGGTCGGCAAGTCCTTTAATGACAAGAAATTTGAATTCGTGTCCTTTCACAACTCCTTCCACGGCCGCACAATGGGCAGTTTGAGCGCAACTCCCAATCCTAAGTATCAGAAGCCCTTTTCGCCTATGGTTCCGGGATTCAAGTATGGGACATTCAATGATGTGGAGGGAGTTAAAGATTTGGTTACCGAGGAGACGTGTGGTGTTATTGTGGAGCCGATTCAGGGTGAGGGAGGTGTGAATGTTGCGACCCCAGAGTTTCTCCTTGCATTGAGGAAGAGGTGTACTGAAGTCGGCGCTGTGCTCATCTATGATGAGATTCAATGTGGTCTAGGACGGACCGGGTCATTCTGGGCCCATAGCGGATATCCGAAAGAATGCCATCCTGACATCCTTACCACGGCGAAGGCGCTCGGAAATGGTTTCCCCATCGGCGCTACCATCGTCAACGACTTCGTCTGTGAGAAGATTCAGACTGGTGATCACGGGACCACGTTCGGTGGTAATCCTCTGGGATGCCGTGTCGCTTCCTACGTTCTCTCCCGTCTCTCATCTACCGAAATCCTCAAGTCAATTCCTGAAAAGGAGCTAATTTTCCGCAAACACTTCTCCCGTCTACAAGCCGTCTTTCCAGACCAGATCAAGGAAGTCAGGGGTAAAGGCCTTATCCTCGGACTTCAGCTGAATACTGATCCTACGCCTATTATAACGGCTGCTCGGGAAAGAGGCTTACTGATCATTAGCTGCGGAACAAATACTTTGAGGTTTGTTCCGCCGTATGTGATCACTGAGGCAGAGATCGACGAGGGCATGAGGATCGTAGGGGAAGCTATGGAGAGCGTATGGGAGAAGCAGGATAGTGTTCCTGGAACTCCCGGACAAGGTGATTTGCAGAAGTAAAGGTGGGTGAAGGACTGTCTGTAAAAAGTCTGTCTATAACAGTCTTGTCTAGCGTTGGTGTTCGGGTTTTGGGCGTCATACCATTCGAGAAAAGAGGAAAAACAGATTTCGATTTTAATCTTGTGGATTTCAATGTGATATAAGGTGATCCTTGCTTTTCTCCTCTCTTTGAACTTCCATTAAACGTTCTCTCTGAATATGCCACTACTTCTACTTCTCCACATATTCCCACCGTATGCCTCCCAAGGTTTCATCTCAACCTCTCTTAACTGTCAGTGGTAGTCGCCGAGATCTACTCATGTGATGTAGCGTGAAAGAAATTAAGCAAGGAATTTCAGCATTGATATACTGCATTCACTCCATAGATAGTTTGCCTGTAGGCCTCACCCAAATCATCATCAAAATAACCCCAAACTTACATATGCACTTTATACCAACACTTCACCAAACCCATACTTTATGGTGGTCTTATAAATTTCTCGCTGGTGACACTGTAGTCACGACGAAGACTGGCTATTATTTGCTGCACTATAAAACCTTCCCCTTTAACTTTCGAAAAGATCAGCATTTGTTCGAATGAAATGAATCAATTTTTGGACATTAATCCCTTACAATCGAGTGTAATACAAAATCCAATAAGACATCAAAATAATTTAGAAGTTCCTTCCTACAACCTGCTGTAAATACAGTATTAACCAATATCACCGATTTTACTCCTTTTAACGCTGAAGTGAGGTTACATAGGGATAACGCACAGACCAAAAGTGGACATGCAGGTAGTTATCGGCATTCCATCTCACCCCTCACCAACCCCCTCCTCTAACTATTCCTTTTTATTTACACCCGCAGATAGCCTTGCAGTTGATTAGCACAGTTTCGCGAATAAATAGCATGACTTTTCTCACTCTTCATCCCTTTCTTCTCTTCACGAAATGGCCTCGAGGCTTTATTCTCCCGCACTGCGGAATGTGTTTAAGAGCTTGGGTGTGAACTGGACTGTTGCTCTAAAAGGACGAAGGAGTTTCTCGGCAACACCAAGATGGAATCTTCAAACGAGAGATATGAATGAGGAGCATCTCTCAAGCTTGAGGGTGAATCAGTGCAGGCTGTTAGAGGATATTCACTACACATGCCAGTGGGGTACTGGTGAACGTTGGGGAGAGTAAGTTGCTAACTTCAACCCCCAAATCTTGAAACACTTCCATAGGACGTAGAGCTGACATTACCCCTCTCAGTGCTCCCACCGAGACAGGAATGTCTCGCCTCGCGCTCTCGGACTCCGACAGGCAAGCGCGGGACTGGTTCGTCGAAACTACCGAATCCCTAGGCTGTAAAACGACTATCGACTCTATGGGCAATATCTTCGCCATCCGGCCTGGACTCAAGAATGACAAAGCTCCTACGTTCGCGGGATCGCATCTGGATACCCAACCCACAGGCGGACGATATGACGGGATATTGGGAGTTACAGCTGGGGTAGAAATGCTCAGAGTGTTGAATGATAACTGGGTAGAGACAGAATATCCTGTTGGAGTTGTTAACTGGACGAAGTACTTTCACCACCCCAGCCTTATATAGGTGGTATATCAGGGTTAGCATACTAACACACCCACCAGCGAGGAAGGCGCCCGCTTCCCAAAATCTATGGTCTCTTCCGGGGTCTGGGCCGGTTCCATCTCCCTCGAAGATGCCCACAACCTCCGCGAAGTCCACCCCGGAACCGCAACCATGGCCTCCGAACTTGCTCGAATCGGGTATCTGGGGAAGACACCCAGTAGCTACAAATCCATCCCTATGGCTGCCCACTTCGAACTCCACATCGAGCAAGGCCCACTTCTAGAAATGGCAAATAAGAAAATTGGCATCGTAAAAGGTGTAAACGCATACCGCTGGTTCACTGTAAGGGTGCAAGGCCGAGACGCCCACACCGGGACCACAGACCTAAAATCCCGTGCAGACGCCCTCCTCACAGCCGCGAAACTAATTCTCCACTCGCACCGTCTCGCAACCGCCAACAACGCCTTAGCAAGCACAGGCATCCTACACCTAACACCCGGTAGCACGAATACTGTCCCCGGGTCCGTGACGTTTAGCCTCGACATCCGTGCCGGAAAAGACGAGACCGTAGACAAGATGACCCAGCTAATAGAACGTGATTTCCCCGCCATAGCATCGGGCTCCAATATCCTCAATTCCCAAGAAGGCTGCACACCATCCCTCCCCCTTTCTGTGTCCATAACGCAGGACTTCAATTCCGCCGCCATAAACTTCCATGACACATGTATATCCTGCGTCAAAGAAGCTGCAGCGTCTGTACTAGGGCTCGAGAAAGTCGATGCTCTGACAAGGGAGATGGTGAGCGGCGCAGGACATGACAGCGTGTATGCGAGTAAGCGGTGTCCAACGAGTATGATTTTTATTCCTAGTAGGGAGGGGATTAGTCATAATCCGAGGGAGTTTAGTACGGAGGAGGACTGTGCGTTGGGAGCGCAGGTGTTGACGCAGAGTGTGGTGAGGTTTGATAGGTTGAGGGCGGAGGGGAAGATATAGGAATTGAAGGGGATGTTGGCTTGTGACTTCTAACGTAGACATGTGCTTCATGAGATTCATAATAAATAGTTGTGAGTAATAACGCACACTTACCATTAGAGGATGTTTGAGACGAAATTTCCTCGCTTCAAGACAGATATATCGACGTAACGAGAACAATCAAGTAAATTCACTATAAGGCAGTTCGAAGAATGCAGTTTGTCTCTGCGGGTATCATGAGCATTGCATCTACGATATATCATGTATTCGTAGGAATCAACCCCTTTTTGTTCGTTACATGTGAACATGAACCGTGATGTCCCACCATATCGCCCTTTCGCCCAAACCGGAAGTATTTCTAATGCCCAGAATAGTCTGTATAAAGACGAACAGAGGTCCATCCCGCGCCATCAACAACCTAGTGCAACGATCCGCTTAAGAAGCAGGAGCGGCACCACGTCCGAAGCCACCACGGAACTCGGGCTTGAAGGAACCAGGGGCACCGCCCTCACCCTTCTCGCCAGCATCACGGCGACGGTAGCTGTCGCGGTCGCCACGGGGTCCGCCACGGCCGCCTCCACGGCGCTCACGGTCATCACCGCCCATCATACCGCGGGGAGGAGCGTGCGAGCGCTGCTGCTTGATGTGGGTCTGGGGGACGATCTCAGCGGGGAGATGGAGCCACTCGCGGAGGTAGTCGAGACCCTCAGGGGTGAGGGTGTAGTAGTAGTACTGCCACGAGAAACGGGTCTTCAAGTAGTTGCGGGAGGTAAGGGACTGGCCTGTATGCCTGTTAATATCGGAGGAATCAAGATCAATTGGGGACTGCCGAGTCCAGGGGATGACTGACAAGCCTTGATGACATAGAGATTCTTTGTGTCAATGTCGCCATGCTTGGGAAGGTTATAGTCCTTCTTCGCAACGAGAACGCCCTCTGTGGTGACCGTGTGTCAGCCTGTCCTTTTTAAAATGCAGTTTTTGATGCTGCAATTTGCATGTATTTTTGCCATAGCCATGGCGAGGAGAAATACTAACCTCTGAAGAGATACCTATTAAAAGAATTACAGTTAGCAGTGTTCCAAGCCTAGTAGTTCAGAGAATAGGGGAGCACAATCGCAAAGCCAGATGAATTGACAGATCCGCGAATCTATCAATCGATCCAGAATTCGAAGTATCGCATAAGTTGGGCAATGCTGGGGTAAACTAACTCGTGGATCTTCTTGCGGTCGGCCTTGGGAATAAGCATCTTGACGGTTGTTGTTGAGACTGGAGATGCTCTCTTTACGTCGAGGTCGTTGGGCGGTGGTTGTCGAAGCTCAGGAAACCGCTGGAGATCTGACAATTTGTGGTGATGCAAGCGCTTTGTGGTGGGAAGAAGCGAGCTTGGCACTGCTTATATAAACATGAGATGGGCACCCCAGCTTCTAGGGACTTTGGAGATCTTCGTCCTCACCAGCCCCCACACCTTCATCTCTAACACCACACACTCGCTCTTACGCAGCTCGAAGCAATCGGTCTTTTACTTGCGGCCGACTAGTCGACACAATCCTTTATTAAACTTGAGGCAGCCGATTGTGAATTTATTTGAGGCAAGATGGACCCCATCAATTGCCACCCTGAACCTACCACCATGTCCCAGTCCACTCCTGTCACCATCATAATCTCACAAATCCGTGGCCACGACCTTGTATTCACCCTCCCAAAAGACACACCTATTTCCGAAATCTACTCCGAACTCACCACCCGCGCGCCATGGCTAGCCAGTCAGCGTCTCGCACTCACCACAAACTCTCGCGTCAACCTCTACAAACACCTCTCCTCCCCCATCTCCAGCATCTTGAGCTCTGATGAAACTTTTCTACCACTTAGATTTACTATCCCGCTCTGTGGTGGTAAGGGAGGTTTTGGCTCCCAACTCCGCGCTCAAGGCGGTCGCATGTCCAGCCGCAAGAAACGCAACGCCGGTGAAGCCAACTCTTCGTCACGCAACCTCGAAGGTCGACGCTTGCGCACCGTTACCGAGGCAAAGCAGCTCGCCGAGTATCTCGCTATTAAACCGGAGATGGAGCGGAAGGAGCGCGAGGAGCGGATGAAGAGGTGGCAGGATATTGTGGATTCTACAGAGCGGAAGGAAGAGGAATTGCGGAGTGGGAAGGGGGTTCGAGTTGATGGACAGTGGGCGGAAGATAAGGAGGAGGCGGAACAGAAGACTAGAGAGGCGGTTTTAAGGGCACTGCAGGAGGAGAGTGAGTCGAGTTTGGAGGAGGGGGAGGCGAGTTCGTCGAAGAAGGTGGTTACTCCGCCTGCGGCTGCGCCGAAGCAGTTGTTCGGGTGGGAGGATGAAGACGACGAGTTCATGAGCGACAGCGAAGAGGAGGAAGAGGTTTCGGAGGAGGATGTCAAAATAGTGGAGGGCAAGGGGAAGGGCAAGATGGTCTAAAACATCAAAGGTGTTCCAGGATATGGCGTTCACGGTGCACTTCTAGTTAGGATTCAGATACCCTCTTTTCATATATGCCTTCGTGCTCAAGCCAGAGCATGCAATGGGATGACTTCCTACACACATTAGTTTCAAAATTGAGTAATAAGCAATAACACGTGTTCCCGTTCCCTGTTCCGACCCTCTGCAAACGGACACAATTAATCCATTGGAATTCGTACTAGTTCTGGACTGATTCCTAGGTTTTAAGTTATGCCACTCCATGTTCAATCAGAAGTCTACACATTAAGGCACACCCCTATCATGTGTAATCGTGATGGTCATAAGCCCAGAGATTTTGCTCCTCCAGATCTTGAACATCATTTTCTTTCAGCTCTTTGCTCATGTCATTTTCCTCAAGCTCCAACATCCCTTCTCATATCCGTCTCCCCTCCATACCCCTGTACCCTCCTCTGCTTCACCGCATCTTCGTCTTCATCCTCTGCCGCGCCCGCTTCCCCCTTAGACCCTGTCGTCTGCCCCGTAACCTGCTCCGCACTCGGTGCATTAGGATTCTCGGGGTTGTAGGGATTATTCGACCCCAGATGTGTTGGAGATTTTGTTGGTATTTGAGTAGCTGTAAAAAGATAGGATTAGTATTTGGATAATAGGCATAAGAAGAGGGCAACAGAACCAGTCAAATGCGTAGGTGGGGAGGGAGGAGAAAAAGCACTTTCTTGCGGCGGGGAAATAGACTGCTGGAGCGAGGGGGGGGACGGATAAATGAGGGAGGCGTGGGAGTGCAGGATGGCGTTAGAAAATAACATACCACCGAGTTGGCCGGATTCTTTGGCGTGCGGTTTTAGAGTGGTATTTATAGATTCGTATCTAGAAGAGAGAGAAGAAAGTTAGATCGGGGGAAGGGAGGGAGGGGGAGGAGAGGTACTGGGGTGTTTCGCCGCCGGGTGAGGTGTCCATGAGGTTGGAAGACATGTTGTTGTATGTGTTATGGTGAGAACTTTGGATCTCCTGAATGAAGATACGAAATTTTATTGTTTGAAGAGGTCTAAAAGTTTGCACTGTAGGTCTAAAATGTGACGTCTTTGAGATGTGTTTATTGAAGAGTGTTACGGAGAACGAGACTTCGAGCCGCGTGTAGCTAGTCTATGACGTCAAAGCAGATCCGAAGAATGCCCACCACCAAACCCGTGACTCCTGACCTTATGAACGCCTGAACATTGCATTGTTGTAAAGAACCTCTAAACTAGTCGAAATCAACTCCCATAAGGTTACTACACAAAATTAGCAGTGCGAAGATTGTTTGGGGGGAAAGTGCCACGTACCTTTCATATAGACGCATATACTTCGCAACGAATGCCTCAAGATGGAAAATCACTTTGCTTCCCAGCCTGACTCTGTGCTCATAGAATGCAGCCCATTTGATGACCTCAGGTTTGAGCTCGTCTGGTGTTTTTGGGAGGAGTTTCCACGTTAAGGTCTGATACCATTGTCAGTTCTAGGACTACTTTCCCGTAAGGAGAAGTATTTATACCTTTAGGATAGTTGTTGGCGGTATACAGTGCGTGAGGAGATCATACAGCATTCCTCTAACTACCAGTAGTCGTTGCGGACTCCGCTCCTGTATGATCTGATCTGCTATTTGTGAGATCAGTGCTTCCCAATCTGGAGGTGGGATGTGTGTGTTTTCGGTGACATTTTCACTGTGATATGTTAGCTATACTCGAGACACCTCAACTCATCCGGAAATATAGCACTCACTTCTGCGCATGCACCGCCTCAAACATCAACAACGCCCTCCTCAAATTTCTCCCACTCTCCTTCGCAATCCTCTTATTCAAGCCATGAATTTCCTTCCACCCCTCTTTCGTCCCCACCTTCTTCAACACGTCACAGATCTCCTCCTCTGTCGGCGCCGCAACTCTAACCAACAGGCATCTGCTCCGAATAGGTGCAATAATGTTGCTTGTACTATTTGCCAGCAGAATCAGTCTCAAATTCGGACTGTACTTTTCCATCGTCCTCCTTAACGCGGCCTGCGCATCCCTGGTCAAATGGTCCGCCTCATTAATCACCACAACCTTAAACCGTTGCTTCGCACTCAGATCCACCTGCTGCGTCTGCGCGACCTCCTTCAGTAAATCCTGCACAACCACTCTATCATAGTTTCCGACGTCGGATGGCGTGATTTCGAGATGATAGACCGAGGCTACGATGTTGAACTCGAGTTTGCGGTTGGTCGTGGTTTGGAAGACGCGCGCGTCGATTTTGATCTTTTCGACGCCGGGGCCGTAGAGTTCCTTTAGGGTTGCGACGATGCGGGTTTTCTTGCCGGCGCCAGAGGGGCCGTAGACAAGGAGGTGGGGAAAGTCGCCGCTTTGGGCCTGGGGAAGGAGTAGGTTAGTTATTGTTTGAATTGTACAAAATGAGTGAGAGGAGCCCTACGAGCGATTTAAGTCGGGCAGAGAGATCATGGTGATAGCTGAGAGCTTCAAGATTTCGTGGGCGGTGTTTGTCGACGAGTAATGCCATTCTGAGACTGTTCAGTGCTGAGTGTTGGTAGAGCCGAAAACGTGGTTGGAGAATTGAGCGGAAGACGCGTCGGCCGTGAAGTCGTCGCGTAAAGTGGCTTGGCGTTTACGTAGATCATACGACAGGTACCCTCTGCCCCCTTTCACGTCTGTTAATACATTAAAATGTCAAGATTATGGAAGGGATCAATTCAGTGTGCTACTGCTAGAGTTTCGCTTTCTTCCAAGAGCGCATCAGAAGGTGTAGCAATTTGTAAGACACTCTTTTGACAATATTGATCGACAACTAGCGACCGAGATCTGTTCTTCTCTCCTCTATTGATAACAAAGGGTACTTGCGGTACCTAAGAGCCAAAATATGCATACACTCCAGCTCCCTGATAGCTTTGCGCGCCAATATAGCACCTGTTCGAAAATTGAGGTGCTCACGAATTGCTGCACTATTAGGTTGAACCGATAAACTCCAACTAAAACATATAGATACATGAAGCTCTAGGGGAATACTAAAAACAGAACCTCGGCAGTAATGGTCCAGTAGTACACACGTGGAAAGGGTACAGGGATCCAGAAATGATCCAAGGAGGGTATCCAGAACTCGATCCTCCAAACCATAACCTGACTCATAAACAACTTGATGTAGTCCCTCCAAGAAGAGACAATAGTGAAACGAGGGTCCTCGACTAGCCTAGGCTAGCCATTGACGGATATTTAATCATTACTTCGTGAAGAAGCCTTCATCCGAATGGTGGTGGATGACGGCTCCTATCCATACCTACGGCCATCATACCCACGGTTATCGTATCCGTTCGATGCCCCAGGCCCTCTGTAATAATCTTCATCGTATCGAGGGGGCGAATTGTAAGCACCTTCGCTGAAGGCGGTAGCTCTCCTTGGAATAGAGTTCCCTTCTTCTTCAGCTTGGCGACGTGCCCGCTCGCTACGTTTCATCTCAGAGTCTCTCGCGAATTTCCGACCATCTTCTGCGGACTCATAAATGTTAGACGTAGAATAATAAGGAGGAATGTCGCCCACATTGGGGTCTGATCTTGTACCATAATTCGAGAAGCCTGGGCTCGTACGCCGACGACCTTGTGTAGTAGAGTTTGTGCGGTTATGATGATCGTGGGCAGGATTCGGTGGGGGAACCCGATGGCTTTGGTTAGCAAAAGATTCTGCGCGGCGACGCCGATTTTGAACGTCTGAGTCGGATTTCACGCTGCTGCTGTATTCGTCAGGGTGAACTTTACCGCCACCAGGGGCCGCAGAATATGGCTTCCGCTCTCGTTCGATCGGTACCGCTAGAGGCTCATCTTCCTCACTATCGATGGCCCTTGAGTCCGCTCCACCGACATAGGGGCTACGTTCACGCTCTAGATTGGGTGCTGGGCCACTTCGAATATTCATGGGTGGTGGTGGTGGAGGAAACGTTGGCGCTCGTCGTAAGGGGCCGACACCTTCCGCGGAAAGAATTGCGGCGCATCTCTGTTGCGCATGAAGATTGTCATGGCTGGGGAAAAGCCTTCGAGGAAGTTCTTTCGGGAAGCGCTCTTTACTATCGTCCGCATTACTAATAGGCATGTGCAAGACTGCTTTTGAAAATCGGTCGTATTCCGCATCAGGATAGGCTTGGATCATTGCAGTCATCCATTCTTCAAATCCTTGGGGGGTCAGCGCAGGTACGACCGGTGCATCGGCCAAGTTTTCCTGTACTAAGTGATGCTGACATCTCATGTCACGGTAGACCTTGCTTAAGGTAACGTAAGGAAGTTTCCCGAAAATAGCTACCCCATGTTAATTCGATAATTTATTCCAGATCACTTCTTCGTAGCACTTACTGTCCCATGGGTAGATTTCATCTGATAGCTTTACATCTTCATAGAATCTGGCCATCTTAGCCGGTGTGATGACGAGACTGCTCTTGGGTTCATAGTCCTCGATCTATGGCACTGTTAGAGACAGGCCCAGTTCCCAAGCCGTTTCACCTACCAGATGAATCGCCAGCCCCCTTAGGAACTGGCCTAACCTTGGTGTGGGGACTCCATCCGAATCAAATAGGCGCTGCCACATCTTCTCGATAGGAGTTGCGTCTGCGTCGCTTGAAGCTCGCTGTGCAGGTGGAGGCCTAGTTTGCGGGCCTGTCTCATAAGGGACGTCGCTAGAGGGACCTACTCCATATCGTGGCATTGGCAAATCTCCATTACCATCATACATTGGCTCTGGCACTACCGGATCGGGGGTGTGAGAACGATGGCTTGCGAAATCTTGATACCGCGGCGAGGGTGGTGTGTACACGTTTCTACTTGGAATCGAGGCCGACGTAGACGCAGGTGACTGTGGCACTTGCTGCGACGGCGGCGGAGGAGGAGGAGGAGGAGGAGGAGGAGGAGGAGCAGGAGGTTGAGGCTGGCTCGAGCCTGTGAGACCAACACTACTCATCTTTATCTCGTCCAGGACAGATTTCTTGACCTGTGCAGTGATCTCAGCAATGAGATCCGGATCCACTGTTCTTGCTGCATCGGACTTGTTGAATGCATTCCTAAGAGCATCATTGAGGGGTTGTTGAGATCCATCTGAGTGAGTCCGAGAAGCGGAGCGAGACCGTGGTTCCGGAGGATAGTATCCAGGTGGATTGTAGGATGTGTTATAGGATCGAGAGTCGTAACCGGGCTCATAGGGAGCCTGGGAAGGAGCACTGTGGGGATCGGCCTGGCTGGACGAACGCGCATGATATCCGTCGTAAGCCATAGTAACGGGTATAGTACAGTCCTATAGGATAGCACTTTTATGTGCTCAGCCAGTAATGGGGGGAGAGATCAGTCGATGTGGTGATGCAGGCCCGGCAGCACAGTGATAGGCTGCATTTATTGCAGCATCAGCATGCTCACAGGGCTGGGGTAGAGGGGGAAGAAGTGTAAGCGGTCAGAACGTAGGGAGAGGGTAGAAAAGGCAAAATATATCTGGGAAGGAGGTGAGGAGGGGAGCTCAGCCTCGTGGAGCGAAGACCTTCTTCTTTGATGAGGCAATGCAGGCAAACCGACCGGTAACCTGGAATGAGAACAAGGAGACGTGAGTACAGGCGTGATGATGATGGGTGGAAAGAATGTGAATTGAGGCTCTCCACGTATGGTGAATTGCGTGCAGATGAGGAGAACCTGTAGAGATGCAGCTGAAGTGTTGCGTCATTGGCTTGCCAAGCCTTACCTATTCCCAATAGTGGCCTTGTTTATATTAACACCAGAGGTTGTTGCAGCCCATCCTAGCATGTTCCGGACAAGCCTTTGGATTGTTGGCTTGCTTTGTATCTATACTTCTTAAGTATAGAGTTTGTTGATTGATGAGAATGCCCAACGAACACCATGCCATTATCCGTTACGCTTCTTTGTTTCAACCGCTTTGTTTCGCAAGGCAAATGCATATCATACCCCCAAGTCAGGGATAATGAGCACGGTCTCTGTTTAGAGACGGGGGGGGGGAGGGTTTCTGGTGACATTGTTTTCCGCAGGTCCCTGATAACGCGGCCTCCCACGGAGTTTCTGGTGGTAGGAAGCCTGGTAGAGGATAAAAAAAGATCTGGACTATGGGAAGCACTGGTTCAAACAGATACTCTGATTGATTTGAGTAGTTCCTCACATCGGTTACTGTTGTTTATCTGTCCCCCGTTCCAATGCTGGCTATGGATATGGATGACAGAGAGTTGTAACAGTTGCCGCCCTCCACAGCTGGCCTCACCGGCTCAGCAGTGGCGATGAGACATGCGCGGCCCAAGAAGGCCATGAGATAAAAAGTCCAAAGGACCATAAATACTCCGTATTCTTGAGATCTTTCCAGATAATTGGAAATGGAGTTGAATGTGCAGCGACAATCTGCACCACCGTTAAGAGATTCTTATAATAAATAGATGCAGGCGCGAAGCAAATAAGTACAAGCAGACCCAGTTATTTCTAGAGCCCCCTAGAATATATGATGCCCCGAGGGCGGAAGTATGCTCGTATGGCCCATTCTAAAATGGTGCTGTTACTACTGTCCCATGTATATTAGCAGGGTGAGATTCTATGCTGGGGCAAGACAGCAATGTAGGTAAAAAAAGACACACACCGATCTTTCCGGTCAAGGGTCGTGATATTCTTGCACTGTTGCACACGGGGGGAACGGTTCACATACGTGCGGTACTAAAGTACTCCGTACCCAGCAGAAGAGGCACATAGCAGAGAGATGTTTCTAACTGCGTGATGAGCGCTGCACGGTGTTTCTGAGTGCGAGCTGTGCCACCGTGTGGGCGAGGTGACGAACAACACAAAGCTGTGACGGAAAAATTGACGGTAGGATCGGGACGGGCCCGAGTGATGCGTGATGCGCCCATGATGAGAGCGATGAGAGGAGCGCGAGGGGGTTGTCGCTGAGACAGCCTAGGGTTTCAGGCCCAGTCCGCCGCTTCTGATTGGCCCCCGACCTCCTCAGCTAAACATGCGATGAGTGAGCAACCTCGCCCGTCGCTCGCCCCAAACGTCCCTCTCCTGTCCACCGCCCATCATCACACTCTCTCACCACCTTAATGCCCTTCCACCACCCCTCTGAATCTCATTTGTGAGGTTTGTTTCGCCTTGACGGCCAAAGCGTGTTTCTTCTGCTCCATTTCAAGCCTGTGCCGCGACCTTCACCTCCTGTAAATAAAGGATCCTTTCAGCCACACAATCAGTCAAAGAACGGGACTCTCGCTGGCTATTGTTCCCCCGCTATTCAACACCACCATTGACGTTCGTTTCACACCTCTAAGATAACACCACCACCCTCTCCTCGACTTACAACAGTCTCTACCACCTTCAAGAGCGAACCCTGAATACAACTCTGCTATCTCGTGCATCAGGCTCGTAGATAGCCCAGCTCTGTCCGCGAGACCCTCTTGTACCTGGGTTTAAATTCGGTGTCACCCCCGTGGGCTGCACCTGTCCACCCTCGAGCCGTCCTCCCGCCCTGTCCGCCTTCCTGAACACATCCACGACACTCATTTGCGTCAACCTCTGGGCTCTGCCAAGGCGAACCCGCGGCACTACCAGTCTCGAGGCTGTGACTTTACATCCGGTCCATCTACTATCTTTACCCGCAGCTTTGTCCATCATGTTCGTTTGAGACTACCTGATAAGGACCGGGACATAGACGTCGTCAACTGAAGCGTTTTTGTACGCTTGACAGGGGAAAACCAGGACCAGCGGCGAAGGCATAAAGCTTCCCAATATATTATTACGCTCTTAAATGGCGATGTTGGCCTCCAAATCGCCTTTTCCGGCACCTTCCCTTGGAGGGACGGGGTCACAGTCTTCTACACAGTATAACGCCGGCGGGTCCAGCTATCGGAACCATATGGCAGCTGCTAGGACCGAGCATTTCATTGCCTCTCCGACCGAGTCGGAGTTCTCAGATATTTATGATGCGCCCGATTCTGTCCGGTACGGTTTCTCCCACATTCCTCCTGTTTGATTGCTGACTTTTTAGGCGCTGGGACGAAGACAGGGTTGGAGAATGGCTGCAAGGCATTAACTGTGCCCAATATGTTGAGCTTTTCAAAAGTGAGCAAGGTTCCCCTTGGTTCTAAGCATTGGAGTTGACCTTATAGAACATCACATCAACGGAGAGAACCTCATGGAGATGGATCAGACCCATCTTAAGGATATGGGGATCAAGAAAGTCGGCGATCGAGTCCGTATCGGCTCGCAGGCGAAGCAACTGCGTAATAAGGAGTATAAAAAGGCATCAAGGCGGACTTCAAATAGGGTAAGCTCATCGCAAACGGTTGAACAATTGTACCTGACGTGTGAACAGCAATCACTCGCGGTTCTAGACAACACAGCATTTACCCCACCATCTTCTGGTTCCCCTCGACCCTTGAACTCCGCCCGTTCTATCCCCACCAGCTCTAGGTCTGAGAAGCGTATGTCCAGGCAGATAACCGGTTCGGATCTCAGCTACGCATCATCGCTCCAGTACGCGACAAAATCCCCATCCCGCCCAGGCTCTCCTTTTGTGGATCAGGACGGTCGGGGTGTTCGGTCGAGAGATACTGGCTCCAGTTATGCGGGTCACCCCCTGAGTGCTTCAAGCACTTCTGCCCGCACCGATCCAAGTGCACGTTTTGCTACCCAGCAAAGGACAACACCTACCGAAACTCCTCAAACGGCTCGCTTTGCTTCTCATCACGTTCGCTCACAGGCGAGCATTGATAGTGCAACAAACGCCGCCATCCTTCCGGTGGACAAAGCACTCATTCGGGTGATCTTCGATTCGGGTCGCTCGTCCGTGGTGCAGATCGAAGGTTGTAAAACTGCCGAAGAGATCATGTTGAAAACTCTACGGAAGGGGCACCTTAATGAGGCGCATGTCAAGAACTATTGCTTCTATATTTTGGAGGGAGGTGATCCAAATCCTGCGTTGTGCCGACGTCTCAACGATATTGAACTCGTTCGTTTGTGTCATGATCGAGCCCGTCCCGAACGTGGACGACTCATTCTCCGTAAAATCCACACCGGCGAGCCTGAAGATGAGCAATTGAAGGCTGCTGCCGGTATCTTCCAACAGCAGAACCTGCGGACTATTAATCTTCCAACGAGCAACCGGAGCATTGAGAAGGTTGAGAAGATCATGGGTGAGTCACTTGCAGCCGTCAGCTATCCACTGTCTCCCGCGTCAGAAAGGGAGCGTGAACGGCACATAAACTCGACTGCTCAAGATTTGGAAGGTCCCAGCAATCGGGAACCATTGCACGCTGCCCGTGCCCGCAAACTTAAACAGTTCTATGGCGCTCGTCCACCAAGTGAGCTTATCACTTCCGATCTCACATCCTACTTCCCGGATGTCGAGAAAGACGAAATCGACAAGACCATCCGCATGTCCATTCGACGGTCTCGCCGCATCAGTCGGGCTGCATCGCGTATCTCCATGGCTTCCAACTATAGCGTCGCATCTAGCCTTCGTGATGCCCCTCCACTCCCTTCTATCGCCGACAGTTGGCTTCAGGGAGGGAACCAAGCGCGCCCCCTGCGACCACTGTCTGTCTTGAGACTGGGCCAGCAATCCGGCTACCGAGACTCCATAGCCTCCTCTGTCCTAGAGCCGTTAGACGAAGAATCTCCTCTTGAACCCAACCGCAAATCCTATGTCTCGTTCGGCGGTGACGATACTCTTGCGATCACGGACCCTGAGGGCAACACCACCATGCAGTCATACTTTGACGATGGCGGCAGTAGTCTCACTGGCAGCAGCAACGGCGGAGATTCTCTTAACAAAAGACTCTCGCAGGCCATTGCTGAGGATGGTGAAGAAATGGACGACGAGTTGAAGGAGTATCTTGAACAAGACTCTTGGGACAATGTGAAATATATGAAAGGCGCACTGATTGGTCAGGGCTCGTTTGGAAGTGTCTACCTTGCTCTCCATGCTGTCACTGGGGAACTCATGGCCGTGAAGCAAGTGGAAGTCCCATCGGCATCGGGCACCTCCCAAATGGACCAGAAGAAGACTAACATGGTCGAAGCACTGAAACACGAGATCCGTCTCCTTCGTGATCTCAAGCACCCGAACATTGTGCAGTACCTTGGCTCCAACTCGGATGAGGAGCACTTGAACATTTTCCTGGAATACGTTCCTGGCGGCTCTGTTGCTTCAATGCTCGTTAACTACGGTCCTCTTGGCGAGTCACTTATTCAGAGTTTTGTTCGCCAGATCCTCCAGGGGCTTTCCTATCTCCACTCCCGGGAGATCATTCACCGGGACATTAAGGGTGCTAATATTCTTGTCGATAACAAGGGTGCGGTCAAAATCTCGGATTTCGGAATCTCCAAGCGTGTTGAGGCTTCTTCACTTTTGTCTGGCCCCAACGCTGGAAAGAAGGGTGCTCAGCGTGTATCTCTCCAAGGCTCTGTGTTCTGGATGGCCCCTGAGGTTGTGCGCCAAACCGCATATACACGCAAGGCGGATATCTGGTCTCTCGGATGCCTTATTGTCGAGATGTTTACAGGCAGTCACCCGCATCCAAATTGCACGCAGCTGCAGGCTATCTTCAAGATTGGTGGCAGTGGAGATGCCAGTCCTACCATTCCGGAGAATGCCAGCCAACATGCGGTCGAATTCCTGTCGCAGACCTTTTTGATCGACCATGAGAAACGTCCAAGTGCCGAAGAGCTCTTGGCTAGTCCTTTCTGCACCCATCAGCCAGCTTAGACGCAGATACTCCTTCGGCGTTATCACTTCTTTTTTCCTATTCATATTCATCTCAAGCTCTGGTGTTGATAACGGTAATGCTGTATGTGGTATGACATATGGGCCATATCAAGCGCGAAAGGGATGTACTGAGCGGTACGAGGGAAAAGGCGTTTGATCTCATTTCATGGCTAATGATCTCCTTTCCATACTTGCTTCCTTTACCCCTCTATCTTTGTTCCTCTACAATCTGTACCTGTACGATACCTTGCTCATTTTTCATCGTCTTGGCTGCTGTGCTGGCCTAGGTCTTCTCCGGTTCTGCGTAGCGACTGCATATGTATTGATAGTCCGAGGCGTCTGGAGCGGTTCACAAAATTTATAAGCCAATTTTGGAACATCGTTCTGTTCTTCCTGTGAGTTTTGTTTGAACGACACAACAGGGCTATGAGCTGGTTTATAAGTGAATGCTCTAAACTGACTTGCGCAATGTCCAGTCCGCTCACTTGAAACCAAAAATAGGACAAACAATTGAGCAGTGAGTTTTGTTCGACATGCATCTTGCGACTCGAATTAGTAAACTTCTTTGGGCTGTGCCACAGCGCCACTACCCCGCCTCACGGTTGAGATCGCCAGTCGTAGTTGAGCTTCCCCTCTGCGGGGGAGGGGCAATTTGTTGTATCGATCCAGCCCGAGGTATGCACTAGTATCTCCACACGTGCGGCATCTGTTATGGACGGATAGGCATATGCAGGGGAAACGGTAACAGTATATAACTAACTATTATGTTCTTTCTTCTCTTTTCTCCTCTTTTCTCCTCTTTCTCAATCATATATTTTTCTCTTTACTGATTCCATTTGTTCTTCGCTCTATAATCTTCTAGCTCTTGAATAAAACAATCCTCTGTTCAATCTTTCTCCTATTCTACCATTCTGGTGTCTTTGTGACAATATGGCTTCTCCCGAACTCCCTAAGAAGTACAAGGCCGCTGTTTATGACAAGCCTGGCTCTATTTCTACAAAGATTGTGGAGTTGGATATGCCGGAGCCTGGGCCAGGAGAGGTGTTGATAAATTTGTATGTATTATCTTCCAGTATTCATCTCTAGACACTATCGATTCCTTTCTTCGTTGAACCATTCCCCCTAATTATGCCCGAACCCTTCTCTATCTCCGCAATCTCTCTTCTCCTCTCCTCTCCTCACAATTACCCCCTCACAATCCCCCTCACAATCCCCCTCACAATCCCCCTCACAATCCCCCTCACAATCCCCCTCACAATCCCCCTTACAACCCTGTCTAACACCCCCAAGAACTCACAGCGGCGTATGCCACTCGGACATGGGCGTGATGCTGAGCAATTGGGCCTCCCTCCCGTTCCCTACCCAGCCAGGCCAAGTCGGAGGCCACGAAGGTGTCGGTCAGATCGTCAAGATGGGCCCTGGAACTGAGTCCGCGCGCGTGAAGGTGGGCGATCGGGTCGGGATTAAGTGGATTAGTGGGATTTGTGGCAGCTGTGAGGCATGTCTGAGGGGGATCGATGCGAGTTGTGAACAGGCTGTAAGTTTATATTTTTTATGTCTTCGGAAATGGAAGAGTAGGTGGCGAGGGGGTGAGGAGGTGAAGGTACTTGGGGGTTAAAGGAATTCAGTGCTCAAAGACGGAGACCGAGATGATGGTTTGAACACGAACTGACAGTCTCTACAGAAAGTCAGCGGCTACTATACTCCCGGAACATTTCAGCAATATGCCCTTGGTCCCGCCAACTACGTAACCCCCATCCCGGACGGTCTCGACAGCGCAGCTGCCGCACCGATGTTATGCGCCGGCGTAACCGTCTACTCCGCTCTTCGAAAATCCGGTGTCGAGAGCGGAAAATGGGTTGTCCTATTAGGTAGCCATCTCCCTTCTTTCACCTCCTTCATCTTACCTGCCTCCTACTTCATATCAGGAAACTGTATTCTAATAAGCATACAGGAGCCGGAGGCGGTCTTGGCCATCTCGCAGTCCAACTCTCCCGCCACGCCATCGGCCACCGTGTCATCGGCATCGACCACTCCAGCAAAAAGCAAATCATCCTCGATAGTGGTGCAGAACATTTCATTCCACATGACTCCACCCCCGACCTTCCCACTGCCGTCAAAGAACTCACCGGCGGTCTTGGCGCCGACGCGGTCATCGTACTCACCGCCGCCAACGCTGCGTATGCAGGGAGCATGGACATGTTAAGGTTCGGCGGCACCATGGTGTGCGTAGGCATTCCGGAGGGTGAACCGGTGCCAATTAAGAGCGCGCTGCCGCAGACGATGATTGCGAAGAGTTTGCGGGTGGTCGGGAGTGCGGTGGGGAGTTTGAAGGAGGCGGGCGAGTGTTTGGATTTTGCGGTACGTACCTATATATTTTACCATTGTTGTCTCTCGATGAGAAAAGGGTGGATGAAGTGATTGAAAGGGGTTGGATGAAGTTTGCTGACGTTTTGATTTAGGCACGAGGAATCGTGAAAACCCATTTCCGCACCGAGAAGATGGATAAACTTACCGATGTTTTCCGGGAGATGGAGCAGGGGAAGTTGCAGGGGAGAGTAGTCTTGGATTTGTCGTAATTAATTACCAGGTACAAACAGAGTAACTGTTACCATATCCCCTAATCTTGCCATTATCTTCTCCAAAATGGTTGATGCCCCTAAAATACATATATTTCCAATTCCACCTTTAACTTCTGAAAAGAATTTTTCAAGACCTTGGATAACTCAATAAGCTTGATTACGCATAAACCTATTCAAAGGCTACAGCCTTATGCCTTTCACATTGATACATGTCAAAGCCTAACATACCTCTTCCTGGCCTCTCACCGAAAAGTTTTTCAAACGGACTATTGCTGACTTGCCATGTGGGAATAGGGTTAGTACGACTTAGTATATCAGAAGACAAGAAGAATAGGAAGTGGGAGAATTTAGTGGCCGTCCCTGTCTGTATACTTCCCCAAGTTGGTTTAGCCAACCTCTTCACATCACACCCTATAGTATCCAAACGAAGAACAAAAAATTTCCTCCTAGCCTCTGCTATCCAATGCTATAACGTAGAATTTCCAAGTCAACCCTACAAAATTGAGATCAAAAAAAGTTAGTATAGATATAAAGGTCTAAAGGCGAAAGCGAAAAAGGTTGGAAAAGGGGTTCTCGACCAACTTAAGAGTGTTGAGGCTTTAACTTTATAAAAACCAGTTTCCGCCAGTTATATTCTTGGTTTCGTTGCAGGATTTCTATTCGATTGAGATCTGATAGGAATTTTGTAAATTGGCTCTAAGTACCAAGGTTAGAGGTTCCTCCTGACATACCAAAGCCGGAAGTGAGAGAAGGGCGCAACCATATCGGTCTAAAGACACGTATAAGCATATAGCGGACTAGTTCGCCGTGTATAAGCAGCCGAAGAATTTTACACACGGATTAAGTTAAACAGTGCGCCAGTATAGTGCCGCGTTGGAATTAGTGTATGTGACCGGCCATGACCCATGTACATAAGATTACATTCAGTCTCGCCGGCAATAGCATCAAAGATATTCAGGTAGTGAACTAATCCCGACTGTCCCTTGACGACTATCACCGGAAGGCGATCACTCATTAACATCGACCCCACTGGAATTCCATAAAGCCGCTCTAGCCCGCAAAAACCCATCGATGCATTAGAAGAACTGATATCTCATGCCCATAAACTCCAGCACCAAAGAGTAACCCATGGATAGGCTAGCTATAGACCATACATCGGCCTTTTGGGGAATCCCGTTTTCGAAAACGACAACTCCAGAGAGCACACTCAAACTCACTTAACACACTTTAGCACTCATGTCAACCAACGCCCTCCGACTCAAGCAACAACACCAACTCTCCTACCTCCCTCCCTCTGAAAATCCATCACTACATCACCAAACTGCTCAATAGCATCCTGAGCCCTTGGCGCTCCAATAAGCACAATACCCCTTGGTACAATCACTTCCTGGACCTGGAAGCACCCGAAAGTAACCACTTTCTTGAGATTGGGACAAGAGCGGAAGATGCTGGCGATGACTTGGGTGTCCACAACTGGGCAGAAGGAGAGATTGATCTCTCGCAGGAAGGGGTACGTGTTGGCTGGATCGAAGACCTCGGCGAAGGTTTCGTGGGTGATGTGGCGGCAGGATGAGATGTCGATGTATTCGAGTTTGGAGCCGGAATGCTTCATTAGGGCTCTAAAACCATTGGATGCGAGACCAACAGATTCCTCTGGGCCATCCGGATTGGTGTTGTCCACGTCGCGAGTGCTGTTTACATCGATGTAACGGAGTGGGGGGTTGGTCCAATCCGTGAAGAGATTCGCGTAGGCCGCGTCGGAGCATTCGTTATTCTGGGTGAAGCGGAATTTGCTGAGGTGACGGCATGTGTCATGGACGGCGTTAAGAACATCGTCGGTTGTTTCGCATTCTGCGTCTAGGAAATTCTCGAGACAGAGAGTCCGGAGGTTCTTGCCGACATGTTGAATCAGATTGACTAGCCGTTCATGCGGAATCTCCCTGCTGAACTGGAGAGTGAGATGTTGGAGATTCTTGGCCTGAGTGAGAGCTTCGATAGAGTCGACGCCGATCTGACGACATCGTTCCAGCTTCAGACGAGACAAATTTGGGCAGTATTCGACGAGGGACTGCACAACTTGGTCCGCAAAGGCTGCATCAAGCCATTCGAGTTTAAGAGATTCCAAATCCTTGCCCCGGGCTAAGAAGAGTTCAATCCATTTATCGTTCGACACCAGATTTGCACCCGTAAGGAAGATATGCTTGAGTTTTTGGGCCTTTTCAATCATATAATCCATATTTGGATCTTTAAACTGACAACAGTTCCGAAGGACGAGTTTCTCCACACTGGGAGAAATGGCGAAGATCTTGTCATAGTCCTCGCTCTCGAGATCTGTCGCTAATTAGTACTGTATGCATGGCACAATAATCCGAGAGAAAACATACATGCAGCTTCATGGATCGCAACAGTATCAAGCTCTGGCCGCAAAAACAGAGGAACGGTGCGCGAATTCATCACACGTTGTTTGGAGAAGATCTCGCTCAGTCGGTTCATCAGTCTGTCCGGCAGCTCACCAAACTCCTCAATATCCAACGAATGTTGGGCAAGCTTCTCAATGCAAAGCTGCTGCAATGTCTTGGCTCCTCGAAGGTTCAATCCATCCAGACGATTGCTTTCAACCTTACGACGAGCTTGTCGCCGAACCTTGGGCTTAGCAGCTTTCTCAGTTGCCTTGACCTCCTTAGTCATTTCTTTTCCACATGGTGTACACAGCAATCCACCTTCCGGCCCGGCCTTGCTGTATGGTGTGACAGTAAACCGTTTGCCGCAGACTTCGCAGTTTTCCAATTGTCCCGGCACAGGTTTAGCTTTCTTGTACATGTTTGTGATGTCATCCAAGTCCGAATCGCCATCGTTTGAGTCAGACTTCTTCTTCTTCGCCGGGGCCTTCTTGGACCCTTTCCCTTTCTTTATCTTTGCAATTACTTCGTCTTGGTCTCGCTTGCGCTTCCTGGACCGTTCTTCAGCCATGGCTGAAGATTCCGCCTGGACTGCTTCCTCCTCAAGGCCTTCAAGTTCCTGGGCCAACGAGGCGCCCCCATTGTCTGCATTTTCTGCATTTTCGGATCCTGTTAGTTCGGATTGTTCTAGGCGCTGACGATAGCTATCACGGATTTCTTGGGCGGAGATGTTGTTCGCCTATAAACATGAGTGTCAGATGTGTATAGTTTAAATAGGATGAATAGCTTACGGCTAAGAAATCCGTCAAAGCCGAATGTCTGTAGAAGAAGTTAGCGTACGAATCGCATCATCAATAGGAGAACAGTAGCATACGGTCCACGAATACGATTGTTTCCTCGTCCGCCTGCTCTCCGATTCGACCTGTTCGACCATTGTTAGGAGTCGATTCATGCAATAAATAGTAATTATTTAGCGTAATTAGGCGACTTACATATTGTGTCGTCTGAATAGAGAAAGTAAAGATAGTTGTTGGAGTGAGTTGCGGTGGCGAAGATGAGGAAGGATGGCGGAGGGGGAGGGCTGTCAGCGGTTTGGGGTGCGACGCCTTTGCCACCTCAAACGCGAAGCGCGAAATCACCTGACCGAGTGGCAACTTATTCCCCTTCCAAATTCCGAATAGCCCTATTATTTCACCAAAACTAAATTTTGCGGCAAAGATTGGTTCATCAAGCAGTGGGAAAATTCATGTGCGCTCAAATTAAAAAGTAGCGAACATTAGGTATTGCCATTACTACAGGACTACATAAATTGCATATATCTAGCTCGTTCCGGCCGTCGTCCTTTCAGGTCATAAATTTCCCATTCCATATCATCCTACCAATCCAGCTTCTTGCTTAACTTCTTTCCAATCCCGTACCCGCTCTTCCTCTTCTCCCTCATCTCCGTAACACTCATATCCCTCTTCATCTTCCTGAGCCTAGTCTTCGCCCTGTTAGCTCTCTGTTTCCTAGCCTCATCGACCGACCTAGGAATAATTGGACCCTTCTTCGTCGCTCCCTGTCCAGCGTACGGTGTCATAGTCGGACTGGGCAGAGGAACGAATGGCTCGGTGTGCGTGGCCTTAGCATTGCCTTCTGTTTCCAAGTCTGCAGTAACCGGTTCCGTACCAGTAGCAACATCCAAATGGTGAATTGTGCGGTTGAACATCTCCAAGGCGGCAAGGGGTTGATAGTAAGGTACAAGATGGCCCGCCTCCCAAATCCTTAAGAAGGAGAAATTGCCATATTGCCGGACTTCCCCGTACTCTTGCCCCTCGACGACCAACTTCTCATAGCCAGCCTTCCTGAACTCGGAAGCGTGGGTATAGTTGACCGCAAGAGAGACAGCTTCACCACCGAACCAGTTGCAAATGTAGTCTGCGTCACCGTAGTAGAGGGCAACCCGGACACCATTGTTTAACAGCATCTCAATGTCTTCGATGAAGTTGGGGTAGACAAAGTCGCCAGTCTCTTGGAAGGCCCAGTAGATTTCGTTATTGGCTTCGGTGTAATTAATGTTTGTTCCGAGGGCGTTTTGAACGGAAGCTTGGTTAAAGTAGGCTTCAAGGTAGTCTGGAGGGGTCGGGTCATCATAGGGGTGTCTAATATCGTAGACACCACGGCCGCCATAGGAGTAGTATGGGCTCCTGATGCGGATAAGTAAGTGGCTACTATTAGAGCATGGGAGGTAGGGCACCTACTCTACGTTATCACGGCACATATCGGCAGCTTCTGTGCAAACAGCCAAATCCGCCGGATTATCACGCTTCAACTCTCTGCAAATAGACACTTGGTCCCTGCAACCGTTGACCATCTCGTTTGCGAACTTCATATAGCTGTAGACAGTGTCGTTGATGGCTTTGATGCCGTAGGTGTTGTTCGCGGCGAATTCAGGGTAGTAGGCAGACTGAGTATACTCGTCGATGATGCCGTTGCCAATCTATATACGACTTAGTGCTATGGGTCTCAAAGCTCTAAGGTAATACCTACGCCCAGGGTATTCATATTCAACTCCACACCTTGCGCAGAGCCATTCTTGATCAGTTCGTTCTGCTCGTAAAAGTAATTAAAAAACGATGGCCTATCACGAGACGTTAGCTACAGGAACAAAAAAATATTCATATCAAACATACCCATAATGTCCACCATAGCTCTCCGTCCACAGGTTGAAAACTTTGCTCTTAATCTTCGAATCCAGAGTAGGCAACGCGCTATAAAATCCTTGCAGGACATGATAAGCTGCCACGGCCGCCAGATCTGTAGTATCCAGCTCCTCAGGATTGATTACTGGCCACCTTCCATCTGGAGGTGCCTCAGTGGAATTGAGATAGACGCCTGTGAAGTTCGCGTGAGAACCTGGTGCAGATTCCGCGTAGGAGAAGCCAACCCCGACGGGTTGGGATAGGAAGAGCATGTTGGAGACATTGGACCAGGAGTGCTCGTTTATGTAGCTATTCCCACTGTCAGCGACGCGCTCATGGCGTGGGCAGGATCTTATTTTGGGCACTTACGTCGTGAGATTCTCATTGATCCAGCACGGTCCTAATTCCTGGGTCAATCCAATGAGGGAATCACTCCCTGGTCCTCCGTTGAGCCAAAGAGTGGTTTGGTCGGTGGCCGGATTGTTTCTGGACTCGAAGAACCAGAAGAATGTATGGGCGTTGGGTGCGATGTCGATGTAACCAGAGTACCTGTAAGATGCCAATCAGCAGCCAGAACTGAATGTGCTCGCCCAATTGAAGTTCGATATATGGTAGCGAGCTTCAAAAAGTACGCACGAGTTCACTCCAGGTGTCGTCTCACAAACACCCTCCTTCCCAGGCTCCTTATACCGCATAGTTACACCACTCGGCGTCTTGATCGTCTTGACGTCCTTCGCGTCGGCGGGCAAACCTCTTGGATCGAGACCTGGAATTCTCATGAGAGCATTCGCGCCCATGGCCATTGAGGCCGCGAGAGCGGCAGATAAGTGGACCATTGCGGCAATTGACTGTCAGAGAAACCGATGATGGTCGATTGGCAGAAGTCGGAGGTAAAAAAAGTCGGAGGTAAAAAGAAGCAAAGAGGGTCGAGAGGTAGAATTATCGAAGAGAGGGGAATAAGGCATACTTATGAGATGACGCCAGTTCCTTCCAGCTACCCCGAGCTCTTTCCCCAGCTTCTCATGGTCGGCACCTGCAAACAGCAATGGAACTGGGAATTGGCAGAGTGTCTGCAAAAAGCTTCCCATGTCATTGTGGCTGGAGTCTTACTGATGATAAGCTTTGCGACTGATCGAGCACAAGGAGAGACGGGGGTATTATCCAGTTCCGGCAGGTCAATTGCATTAAGCAGGGGAAGCTTCTTGGTGCCGATCAGTGCTGACGCCATACAACTGCTGCTTGAGTAGAGTACCTGAGCTTGATTTGATGTCAGTCACGAAGTCAGCATGCATCGGGTGGTTTGAGCTATGAGCGGAAAAAGTTAGGAATGGAGTAGCTCAGCAACGGTGTTGAGCTGACTTTCTATAAGCATTGGGCCTTCTATATTGTTCTTGTGGGTTGTAGGTGCAATAGAGAGATGTGAAGAAAATCCTCGAGCCATTCAAACAAGTGGAAATCTCCTTTCCATTCGAGACATAATGGGGATTGCAAAGGATCCCTTGAATATTGCACTCATCCCGCCTCAATGTTCGATGATGCTATCGACTGGGGCAGCTCCGCTCTCGAAGAGGAAGGTGGGGAGAATGTTCATGGTATCGGACAGGGTAGTACCGTATCGCCAGGCCCTTTTAACCACGAACGCAACAAATTCGTTATCGCGCAGAGTCAAGATGTGCCGTTACGAGTCGTGACCACATAGACGGCTGTTGGTGACCACGCTGGCGATGCGGGCTGGGACATCGTCTACTAAGCGCCGGGTTTAAAGAAGAAAGCCATATTGCCGTAGGAAGAGAACGTGGGTAATTCGGAAGGGGCAGATGCTGGAAGAACATAGATATCTTTTTAAATTCCTGACAACTCCCCTCTTTTTTGGGTATCCTATTCTAAACTACATACCAGTTATGCCATCATCTCTCATGCACTCCACGCCTTAGCAGTCCGCGGCCACATCCGCTTGTAGAGCGACACGGCCACGGCATCCATAGGATTGATCTTCCCGTCGAACGTAGCCTTGAAGTAACCATGCGTACCTAAACTCTCCTTGATGAAACCACTGCGACCTCGCCTGGTCCACAGAGGCAGCGACTTGAACCACTTCACATCTTCATCGTTGAAAAACATGTACCGCACTGTTACGATCCGCTTGTTGATCTTCAAAGGATGGCCGGTGAGGATGATGCGCTTCGCGATGACACGATTGAGGGATGGCGGGAGATTGGTTCCAGTAGCAATCAATTGGAGAGATCCATCTGACCCGGACATGTCTTCGTCATCTTCCGAGGATGTCTTTCTTTGGAAATAGAGTACTGGCACTGATCCCCAAGTCAATGGTCCAATGAAGGATGCAATTGCGGCGCGACCTGGATGAAGATAGCGATCGAACTTGTGAACGTTATTGGGAGTGTTCCCAGCCGCTGAGAAAAGCTGTATGCCAATGTCAGTTCTATATAACCTCTGATTTTTAGAAATAACATACCGGATTGATGATCATTCGCCGCGGCCCACACTGAACAATCAGCTCGGTCTTTGACTTTATCGGTTCTGGATATTCCGAGTTGAGCAGAATACTGTAATTGCACGCTGTCCGCTTGTGTTCGTGGCGTAAAAGAGAGAAGAGTGCGATAGGCCGTGACTGTTCTTGCTGGAAAGAGAGAGGCACTCCGCGAAGATGAATGTTCACCCTAGTTCCAGGCTTCACACCCCCTATCCAGGCTTCCCGGATGATTCTTGTGGCAGTCCGTTTGTAGTCTGAGATCTCCAGTAGACGAGGCCAATCTTCCGGCTCGTATGGTTTATCTTCCTCGTTTTCCCAAGCGCTACTTCTCAAGCTCTTTAGACCGCGGTAGCGTGCTAGTCGTTCGCGGGCATTCACGTTCGGATGCAGTTCAATCTCGTCGGGAAACTCGAGATCTTCTTCAGCTTCGTTCTTCCGCATTTTCCTATATGCAGCAATTTCTTCTGCTTCGTCTTCTGGGGAGGGATCGAGGAACATTTCGGACTGCGGATACTCGGATGGGCCACCTTCAGTCATGGCCCTTCCATTCAAATCTAGTCCTTCGAGGCCGTCGGCTGGATCGAAAGTTTCGTCTCCCTTGATAAGCTGGGGAATATCGTCCTCAAGGTCTTCAAGATCGGACCCAGAATCTGACACGTCTTCAAGGTACCATGCGCTCTGATACTTGCTAGTGCCTTTTGGAAGTCGCTTTGGCCGTGGTGCCGTGCGGACCTCATCATCATCGGAGAAATAATGGTGATCATCCAAAAGGACACCTCTCCGTTCTGTTGGAGCCATAGAAACCATGTCGTCTCCACCATCTTCCATGACTGCTTCTTCTGGAGCAAGTTCCGCCAGATCTTCTTGGTCTTCGGTAGGGTTCTCCAGCACAACTTCCTCAGTATCCTCAACCATAGCCTCATCCTTTCCTTTCTGCTGAGTCTCCAGAGGGGCGGCTGTGATCTTTTCCACTTGGAAGTCTCCCCAATCGCCGACTTGGACAAGTCTGTCAGCCTTCATCCCTTGACCCCTGACAACACCAGTCAATACAACCCCGCCTTTGCCATCTTCAGTCATCGCAGATTTGCCACTGGGCCAGACGATGTCTTCGATGAACATGTAACTCCGTTGTTCCCGCCACCTGACACCTTTTGTTGTGATGGAACAGAGAGACCGAACGAGGTTGGACGATTCTTGTCGGGAGTCGAGCGAAAAAACCCTTTCGGTAGTTGGGAGATAATGAGAAATGTAGGACTTCAGCGATCCAACGACCTGCGGTCTCCGTTTTGCAGGCTCGATTTTGTCGAGTCCTTGCACCACAGTAAAACAGTTAGAGACACCCTGGCTTTCGATAGCCCTCAGTATATGCTCGCCCTCTTCATCAACCTCCTCTTCAGAAGACAAGACAAAAACCACAAAGTCTGCCACCCTGCAAGCATCCAGTGCAGCCAAAAGGTCTCGTTTGACCACCAAATATTGTAATTTTTGCTTAAATCGACCCACGTTCACGCGCACCCAGCCGGCTTCAGGTACCTCCTCTTCCACATCCAGACTTGTGTTCAAGCTCCGCACTGCCTCAGCAGAGGAGACGTCCCGGCAAAGAGGTATAATCGCCACAATTCTTGGAGCGCCGTCTCGACCCGCGAATACATTCGTTGCTCGTGCATGTTCGTGGTCTTTGGCAAGACGTAGTTGTTTCGCTCGATTTCGGCGGTCGAATTTTGACATCACTTGTTGATGTGGGGTCTTCCGGCTTCCCTTTTCAAATCCTTCAATCTTGCCTGTATCATTCTGTCAGTCCGGACTGTTGGAGAGTTTTAATGGTGGCGACGCACCTTTGGAGCGCTCCTTTAAGGCGCTTTTGGTGGCATGCCGTGATTTGAAGCCCTTTTGAGGCTGCTTGGTGGTGCTCCGATGGTGATGGGGAGCAACTGAAGGGGCCATACTGCCGCCGGATTTGAATCTGAAGGGAAGAGACGCCACTTTGACCGAGCGGGGGAAATATGGCGGAGGTGATTCAGTTGGGAGGGGGCTCGACAATAATTTTCGATGTGCGCCTTATCGATAGATAGAAATCTTGGCGACAGCGAACAACTGAGATGGCCTGTGCGTCAAGCGGTGACTTCAACATCAACGCGAGCTTTGATATCTTCACAGTTGACACTTTCCCCGAGATTAGACTTTCCACTGCACTCACCACGCCTTTCTGTACTATTGAATTATGCACACAAACCGAGGCGTGGGAATGATGTGCAACAGGTCAAGAAAATTGAATTTTAGTGCCTCGTGTACCGCAACTCTCAAGAGTTGAGCCGCTTCAAAATAGACCCCTTGAGATTAAGCAATGATGCGGAGTATAAAATATGTGATCGGCTAAACTGAAGCCAGCGGAATATTAGGCTTTCGAATATCATATCGAACCATAGCATGTAATAAGGCTGGTCTTGTAGGCATACTTGAATCTTTCCAACTCATTACACACCGTAAGAGTAACCTTTGCTCTGGGCAACAGTGAGTTCGGTCCGGCATAGTAGAGCCTCTGACCTTCCGCTTACTGAGTTATGGCCAGAAATTAAATGAGGGCTCTCACCCCATTTTACTCACCAAGATGTTTCTACGGGAGGAAGGAGCTTCTTTGCACATCCCCTTATTACTTTAACCACAACCCGCTTCCACAGGTGAGGTAAAGAAACTCGAACTCTCACTCCGACACCTACGCTACTTAAATAGAGGGATCTGCCTCTTTCTTTGTGCTATCTTCGAGTCGCTCATTCTTCTCTCAACCAATCACTCTGTTGAGGTCTCGCCCATCCGGACGCACCTCACGAACACTCTGTCTTTGCGAGCATCAGTCTCCAGCGATCACCATCACTCATTATCACTCGTCATTTCGCGTCTCCGAATAGCGGCATCTCGTAGGCGAATCTTCGTCGGCCTCGTAGATGTCTGCTTATATAACCTGTCGACGGACCCACTACAACAATCTATCTTCGCCTCTGCCATCTGCTTATTTCACAACTAAAAGCAACCCCAGTCTACCACTGACGACTGGAATCAGCAGTTATAAACATGGGCAAAAAGAACAAAAATTGGATCTACGGCTATAGTGCCGCCACTCATGCCTCGTAAGTATTCGCCTCATTTTTAACCTTGACTTTTCAGTAACGGTGATTCAGGCTCAATAGCATCAAGCTGCCCGACAAGGTCAGGTGCTGCCGTTGTCTGAAATGGAAGGCACAGACCAACTTCTCCCACAAGCAGCTCAACGATGCAAAGTACACCATTCTTAACGGCGGCCTAAATGCCCCTTTCAATATCAAATGCCGCACCTGCGCTGGCGGTCCCCTTACTGAGGTCGAATGCTTCATGTGCAGCGAAACCAAAGGTATTGAGGAGTTCGCCAAATCCCAGCGCTGCAAACCCGATCACGCCAAATGCATGGCCTGCGTCGAGAAACAGTTAGAGCTTGAACCGATTCAGGAGGACAAGTATGATGATCCTCGAGGGGCCTATCGCGCTCCTGAGTGGAATGGTGAGCCGTATCCCGACTACTGGAACCCCGCCAGCATCAGTGCTAGCTCGAAGACTATCACTGGAGCATCTACCATTGTAAGTCCTCCCCGCGAACCAAAACAATGGTGCGATAGTAATGAGCAGCAGGGTGACGAAGACAACACCACGGTCTACGATGGAGCCGGTGGAGGAGGAATCTCCCTTGCACCCTACATGGACAATTACTCACTCACTGGTTCGCTCATCAGCACCGAAGTGGACCCATACCCTCCCATGTCACACGGTAACAGTAGGAACGGTGGACCTGTTGGAGACGATAAAGGATGGGAGAAGGCCAAGATCAAATCCTGGAACTCCAAGCCCCTCACTCATAGCGACGCCAGCATCACAGGCTCTGTAAGCAGTGCCTTCGATCCGACCAAATACGGCCACCCTGCTACTCGCGCATCTGACGCCTCGGGCTCCAAGTCGTTCAACTCCACCGCTACTGAGAACTCAAAAGTCAACACCAGCAAGACTGGCTGGGCCAAGATCAAGGCCTACGTAGGTGCAAAGCTTACACTCTGTCCAATATGCGATACTGACAGCTGGTTATAGAAGCCACCACCAAAACCTGTGCCGGTCGAACCTGACAATGACAATGAGGACGATGATGAGGATGACGACTGGAAGAGCGATGATGATGATGATGATGGGACGGCCAGTGACCGCTCTATCTAATGAAGGGTAGGCATCACCTCAAATACCATGGGCCATCGGATTCTCTTCATGGTCTAGATCTTATGTGAACTTTCTACATTCTGATCCCCGGTAATGAGACAGCTATATGGGCCCCAGGATGTTAACAGAAGGATATGACTAACACCATCCTTGGGACCTACTTTCATGGCAAACATTTTGATATCTTCTTTCAATATCGCTTCATGGCCTAGTGGTCTTAGTTGATAGAATTTAGGATGCAGAATTAAACCAAATCGGTTATTCGGGAATCTGAACTTAAAAAGTGCTGTGGAAATGGTTTCCGGTGTCTGTGCTCGTGCAGTTTGGTCTCAATAACAATTTTACGTACTACTCTATAATATTTGATACTGAGGAAGTGGGAAAACAAATGGTTAACTTAAGCTATCAGAAGAAGGCCCCGGCATGGAGGACACCCTGGAGAGTACAGATGCCAACTTTCCACACACACCTCACAAAAGCAAAGAGTGATATGGCCACACGCCTCCGTACGGAGGTCATTGGCCTAAACAACTGGCTTACGTGAGCAGGGTTCCTGGAATGTGTGCCAGAGTGCGATTGCGGTTGGCCACGCCAGACGCCAAAACAGGCAGTCACAATGTTCCCGAGATATACAGGACGAGAGCAAATGTGGGGAAAGGCTGGGGCAGAGAACTACCAAATTCCTCTCTCGATACTGTAAGGAGTACGAGCGGTCACGTTCTGGCTTATACACCAAGGAATCTTGGACCAATTTAATCTAGTCAAAAGGATCCTGGAGCAGCCCAACGAAAGATTGGAACCGCTCACAGCCTTAGAATATATGGGACTTGGAATGCACAAGCAGGTTCTACTAACTGCCGTGGTAACAGATGTGTTAATTGTTAAGGGGGAAAGATATAGCCGTGTGATAACTGCACTTTGGACTTGTGAGGTGAATACAAGATTGAATTCTACCAAGTTATCTCTGTATTGAGAGGAGTTTATATATGACTAAGTCGTGGCGCAGGTAAGGCTGAGGCTAATGCTATTGGTACGCGGTTCCCGCGTGACATTAATACTATTAAGGAGAACGGCCTGTCTAGGCAGGGCACTGAGGAGTAAACATCGATTTTCCCCTCCAAAGGGTTTTCCGAAAGAGATAGTGGAGTCGGCGCGGGCCTTTGTGGAACTGTATCGGACATAGAACGAGAATTAATAATAATAATAATAATAATAATATATAATACCGTGGTCTGAGTTATCTATACAATGATTGGTGCCCCACTTCATTTTCTAACGAAGGCGATATTACTACATAAGCCGATCCTGTAAATGGAATACAAGAATAAACTGGCGCTAAATTACCGGATTTTGCCTTTGCTGGAACCTGAGATTGAAGAAACAGTTTAGGTCGGAGGGGACGGATCAGGACTGGAGGGAAAATGTGTGGTATGATTCTTCTGCTTATATAATCTTTACTTTAAGAATAAAAAAACCTACTGTCGTACTTTCAAGCCGATGTCTTATATTATTTTTATAATCACATATACCTTGTTCCCGGTGTTATAATAACTTTTCTGGTGAAACAATTCACCATAGCTGTATTAGAATGATTTAGGGTGAGGAAAAGGCAAAGATTGTGAATTCTAGAGGGACATTCCTCTAGAGTCCGGTTCACTTTGCTCTAAGCATTGATACTACGTGTTCATAGATCTGATTGGGAATTAGGTAGCATGTTGAATTGAATTATTATTATTGTTATTATATTCCTCGTTCCCCTTACTGTACTACATGGCCATTTATATGCACTGTGAAATCCTAACAGATAAGATATCAGCGCATGACTCTAAGAGACAAGGATTTTCAAGAGTAAACTGACTCTAGAACAACGGGTTTAGATGGCTGGAGTTTTACCAAAGCAGTACAAGCACCGCTAAAGTTATCATGTGACAGTAGGGATCAGAAAAAGCTATCGTGATTGGAAACAAGAAAAGAGAACAAAAAGTATGGACTCCAGGGCTCGCACGCTGTCATGCCTACACGACAGTGCAAAATCTAAAGCGGTCTCTAAGCACCATATTGCAAAGAGTTCTCACAAAATAGCCAGTTATAAACTCCGATTTGGCTCTTTCTTCCTTAAGGATCGGGTGAGTAGTGATTGTTCGGCAAGTCCGTCACACTGACGTAGGAAGACGTGGATTTGATCCTCGCCAATTGCCCAGTTTTCCTTGGATTCAATACAAACTGTGAAAAGGTAGTAGTGAGGCGTAGCCGTGGAGTTGAGAGGTTATTGGATTGCTTGGTACTTGCTTTGTTTCTCTTTTTCTTTCCTTTTGAGCGTCTTGTTGGGAAGGCCAGGGCACACGGTCTCTGGAATTTGAAAACAGTAGAAGGACTGTTTCAGGCTCTTCACTTTGAAGAGGGATAGGCGACGGCTTGAAGGAATATGGTAGAGCTGTCTGAAAAGTAAGGATAGCTAGTAGAGCTACTTGATATAACAACATGCGTCAACTGAAAAGGGGAGTTCTTAAAGCAAGGGGTATGTACCATTTCGCGGGAGACGAAACCTGTCTACTGACTTCTCTTCCCGCACATTATGAGCAAACAAACAAGGGCGAAATTAACTCTTACACGACATCCTTCTCCCCAAGGACTCTGAACAACAATGACACCCACAAATCCGACACGCAAAACCCTCTCTCAAGCATTCCAAGCCCACTCCCGACCTCCTTCCCAAATCTCCAGCTCAGAATCTTACCAAAATTAAGCGAAGTGATGAAGTCAGCCTTCAACCCTGTGTAAAGTACGATGACGCGGATATAACCACGCTATCAGTGTCACGGCTACGGTTGGGAGCCCTATGCCTAGGCCTACGCCCAAGGCTATGTTGTCGGAGCGGGAGAGGCCTTTGGAGTTAGTGTTGGGATTTGAGCTAGAGTTTGGTGATGAAGAGGATGGAGGGGAAGAGTTGGTGGGGTCTGTTGACAGGATAGATGAGCTAGGCCAAAAGGATCGAGGCGTAGATGACGGGGAAGAAGTGCGTTGCGGCGAAATCGTGACAGCTGCGGTGTTAGGTCGGGGAGTAGAACCCAAATCAGGGGCGTTAGATGCGGATGATGCCGATTGATCTTCGGAGGTCAGGGAGAAGTCGATGGGAGTGTAACGGGATATTGTTGTGTTCACTTTGGAGGGTTAGTATGGCATAGTACATTAATAAAATTTGGGGTATGAGCGGTAAGAAAGCAAAGGATATAGGGTTGTAAGTTTTTCAAAAGACCGAATGAAAGATGAAAAAAAGCTCAAATGGTCAAAGACACTTCCAGAGAAGTAGTAGAGCTGATATCAACTACTGTAATCTGAGAAAAAAAGTTCAGATTTTTAACAACAAAGACAAGGGAGATTAAAAGAGTAAGGCTGAAGGTAGACTTCGGAAAGGCTAAAATTAAGCAGAGATACCACTTGCCTTTAGCATCTGCTGGCAGCGTAGCGTATAACGTTCTTCTAGCTCCTCCTCCAATCGCTAAACCGTAAAAGCAGTTGAAGTAACTGTACTTCGGGTTGACCCCAGAGGTATGGTCATAGCTGTCGTATATGACATTCGACTGACAACGACCGGGGAGAGGGTTGATTGCGTTCGAACTTTAACCTTATCAGTAACTTGTTCATATCAAATATCTAGATACCTTGAGTAATAATAGAGGTAGGAAAGCATACCATGCATCGAAATACGTCTGCGTTCCACCCAACTGCGTTACCAACACAGATCCTGAACTACAGCCCGTACTGAGTCTGCAAGAAGAGCCTGAAGAGTCGCAGCATCCAACGTAGTTGCTCCATGTTGTTAGAGTTTGCGTTGCGTATAAGCAGTATGACGGTGTGACTTCGAATTTGTCAGTGATAGTTCAACAGCATTAGCGGGAAAACATAACAGATTCCACATACATGTGTAGTCCGAACCATATGAGTAGCCAAATACAGCTGCCTTGTTCTCTTCGATTTGTCTTTTGGGGAAAGGAGGTGGTGGAGATGAGGCGTGGGTTACTAAAGGAGGTGCAACGGCTACGGCGCTCGCTGCGCAGTGTAAAAGGATCAGCCAGCAATATCTCAACAATGCCATCACGGCTTATCAAGGCCCAGGACTGGGCTAGTGGTACACATTGACCCCACCTGTTTGAACAAGTTGTTTGGATCGCAAAGTTGAGGGACTGTAGTCGCGCTGAGGGAATGGCGGAGACCCGAGAAACCGTTATGTACTGCGGTTTACAACGCAAGGCACCCCCCGTTGCAGTCATGTGGGAACCAGAGGGCGTATCAGGAACGCCGGCGGAACGTCTTGGGGCAAGGCCTGAAGCCAAGTCTATTAAGGCTGAGGGGCAATATAAATATACGGATACGGACTGGAGAATAGCGTTTGCAACGATTATTGGTCACAAGGGCGGGATATTTCCCCATCACTTTCTCAGCTTTGCCACTATATTGAAATGGGGATGACGATGGATTTTTTGGTGATGAATGGGAAAGATGAGACTGACGGAAGGGAGATCAAGATGATATAAAGTTTGTAGTTATACACATTTCGGAATGAGCTTGGACGCCATGTGTTCTTTTTGAAAAAAAATTGGAGAGGAAAATTGGAGAGGAAAATTGGAGAGGAAAATTGGAGAGGAAAATTGGAGAGGAAAATTGGAGAGGAAAATTGGAGAGGACAATTAAACATATGGAACTCTTTCCAGCATCTGCCCTTCGTTTCCCGTACCTTCTCCAATATTGTTAGGAGTCATACCGATCAATGAGCTATTGACAACAAGAGGACTGATCTCATAGATGCTATCGAGCTTGAAATTCGAAAACAGGGATACAGTTTCCCATGTTATGGAGAACCGAAGGGATTGAGGGGTGGCAGTGAATTGCTAAACCTTGGCGCCAAGCACAAAAGCGGTCGAGAGAGCGGACGGCAGAATAATCTCCAACTTCACAAAAAAGTTACACCTCCACGCCCACACTTTATTCCGCCGCATTTCACCACCACAATGTCGTCCGAAGTCGCCGCAAATCCTCCCACGACTCGCAGAAAGTCAAAGTCCGCTCATGATGCCGAAGCCAAAGTCCTCGCTGAACATTTCGCCGCCGCAAAGAAGACCTATGGACGTGGTGCGCCAGTACGAACGAAGTCTGTAAAAGACAAGAAGCTTCGGGCCAACCTTCGATCCCTAGAAGACAAATATAAAGAGGCAACATTACAAGCTAAAAATGCAGAGATCCTGCTAGATCATACCCCTGGTCTATTGGAGCCAGAACACGAACTTGAACGTACATATCGCGTTAGACAAGACGAAATCAAAAATAGCGTGGCCATCGAGACGGCGAAGAAGGGCTTTGAACTTAAATTGACTGATATGGGCCCTTATACGCTCGATTATACCCGCAACGGTCGTGATCTATTGCTGGCTGGCAGGAAAGGGCATGTGGCAGTAATGGATTGGCGGGAGGGTAAGCTTGGATGTGAACTCCAGTTGGGGGAAACAGTAAGAGATGCGAAGTGGCTACACAATAATCAGAGCTTTGCGGTTGCGCAGAAGAAGAGTGTGTACATATACGCACGCGACGGAGTGGAGATTCATAATTTAAAGAAGTAACCTACCCTTTCAAGCGGAAGCGTTATGAGACACTGACTCGGGATACAGACACATCGAGCCCACTTTCCTTGAGTTTCTACCTTATCACTTCCTATTGGCCTCGTTGAGTACGACTGGCGTTCTAAGAGTGAGCCGGCTTCGCTCCCCTTCCATTACCCACGCACCTCGCAGTTCTAACACAAGTTCTATAGTACACCGACACAAGCACAGGCCAAATGTTAACAGAACTTCCTACACGGCTTGGACCACCGACTGCGCTCTGCCAAAATCGCTCTAATGCAATTCTGCACGTCGGCCACCAGAACGGCACTGTTACACTGTGGTCCCCGAACACCTCGACGCCGCTCGTCAAGCTCTTGCCTCACCACGGCCCAGTGCGCTCAATTGCTGTAGATAGATCAGGAAGATACATGGTATGTTTCCCATTCTTATTGGGCTTGATATTCTATCTTGGTTGAACGAGTAGCTAACGGATATAGGTATCTACGGGGCAAGACAAACGCATGTCTATTTGGGATATTCGGACTTTCAAGGAGGTGCACACGCACCATCTCCGACAGCCAGGATCATCAGTTCACATCAGTGACACCAATCTCACTGCCGTAGGCTGGGGGACGAGTGTTTCGGTGTTTGACTCTAAATTGTTCACGCATAATCGGTCGGATATTAAGGTCCCGGCCCCATATATGCAGTGGGGTGGTGAAGGCCAGACGATCTCCAAGCTTCGTTTCTGCGGTTATGAAGATGTCCTTGGAATTGGGCATTCTGCTGGATTCAGTTCCATTCTGGTTCCCGGTGCAGGAGAGCCCAACCCTGACGCCCTTGAATCCGGAACCAACCCCTTCGAGACCAGCAAGCAGCGCCGCGAGACCGAAATTCACTCTCTCCTGGAGAAACTGCAGCCGGACATGATCTCCCTAGACCCCAACTTCATCGGTAACCTAGACCTTACCTCTGACGCCCAACGGAGAAAGGAACGTGACCTTGATTATAAGGAAGAGGACAAGGTGGAGAAGCTGAAAAAGAGGGGTAGGGGAAGAAACTCTGCACTAAGGAGACATTTGAGGAAGAGTGGACAGAAGAATGTCATTGACGAGGAGAAGGTTAGGGCTAGGGAGGCGTTGCGGGCTATGGATAAGAGGGAGGTTGAGAAGGTGAAGAAGCTAAAAAGTCAGTATGGACCAGCGTTGGAGAGATTTGCTAGAAAGGGCTTCTAATCGGATCATCATCTGACCAAAAGTGGAATTTGACGGCGTTATGAATGCATGGATGCGTGCAATTTGGGCGCATATGGTTTTGGCGTTGATATGGGTGGAAAGTTGTGTCCTGTAGACATATACCCGGGTTACTGGTATGTACGTCATATATCCGAGCACTATACTTCTTTATATTATTACTGGTAGGGCTGAAGTCTGCCCTATGAATCAGCAGGTAGGCTCTGGTAGTTCGTTTGCACTTCATCAAATCATTCCGCCACGATAGACGATCTCGGTTTGCCTCAATAGGAATGTGGCGAGTTTATAAACCGTGAAAGCGAAGTATGATACATGACTCATGGTAAAACTGCATTGTTGTCACACTAATTCGAGAGCGCCAACTATTAAAAACTGTAAAACCATACCCATCAGTGATTGGCCGGACTTCCTTATTCAACTCACAAACTTATTCCCAAGACCTACCCACTCTGCACCCAATATATTATTTTAAGATGATCGTTCAGGGTCCCTGCTGCAAGGGCGATGTGAAATGCAAGCTTACGGTTATAGCAAGTAGAAACTAGGCAATGATAGTTTATCGCAACCTCACCTCCCAAACTTCCAATGTTCACATGCTTACGGCCGAATAATACGAAAGGTTGTGTATCTCCACAAAAGGGCCCTTGTTGGCTTGGAAATATTGAGTTTACATAATGAAGCGGTGAACTAGGACTCCCTGGGGCGTAATTAGGGCTTCTAATAACAAATAACCCAACCAATCATTACGGAGATATACTTGCCGATTCCAAGGGTATGGAGCGGGGAAGCGGGTCGGACGGGACGCAGTGAGCTCTAAACTAAACCCTATTTCGACCTGAGTAGACTGGCATGCGCTACAAATGCAGCCTAGCAGATGCTGAGATGCGCCAGTAGCAATGTAGTATGGTGTGTGAGAAAGAACTCTCCGAAGGAAGATAAATTGTATACCGGGGCCGCGTAAAATAAAATATTCGTTTTGAATATATTTTCCCTCTTTTCCTTTTCTTTGGGATCCTCTGATGCAAAGCATATATGCTATCTGTTTTGCTTCACCTAAATTAAAATAACACCATGCCTTCTTCCGCTGTTATATTAGCAGTCGTCCTTCTTCTAGGTTACTTCATCCGCAACAAGATCCGCTCATCAAAATTCCCTCCAGGTCCCCGTCGTCTGCCCGTCATTGGAAACCTTCTTGAGGCCCCGGAGGGTGCCCCTTGGATCAAATTCAACGAGTGGATCCAACAATATGGGCCACTCGTCAGCCTCGACTTTGGCGGCACGAATATTATCTTAATTGGCACTCATGAGGTTGCTAAAGATTTGCTTGATAAGAGGGGTAATATCTACAGTGACCGTCCGCACTCGGTGAGCCAGTGGTTCCATATCTACCCCATATCATCCGAGCTCGGTGTTCGGTGTAAACAGATCCGATATCCGAAGAATTTGGAATGTCAAGAAACTCAGCAACTGATAATACTCCCAGATTATGGTCAACGAGTTAACCACGCGCGACCACCACATCCTCTTCCGTCACCAAAACTCCGGCCTCTTTGCCGAACAGCGCCTCCAAGCCCCCGTACTCTCCCCCCGCGCCTCCCAAACATACAAACCCGTGCAAGATCTCGAAACCAAAGTCCTCCTTAAGGCCCTCCTCACCTCCAATGACTTCACCCACGAATTCGAGCGCCTGACCGCCTCCGTCGTCTACACACTGTCTTATGGCACCCGCATTCACTCCGCCGACGAATGGAATGTGCGCGAATCAGTTCGTCTTCTGGAGGATATAGTCCACATCGGCAACGTGGGCGCGAAGAGTGTAGACGCGTTTCCGCTGTTGAAGTATGTCCCCGAGAAATGGAGCCCCTGGAAAAAGAGGGCCAATAACTGGCACGAGTCATGTGAGAAGGTGTTCATGCACGATATGAAACTCGGCATGAACGCTAAGGGCTGGAACTGGACTAAAGACATGCGGGCCGCTAAAGAAGCAGCCTCATGGTCTGAAGTCGACATTGCCTTTACGCTCGGCATCCTCAATAGCGCGGGTATAGAAACCACAACGGTAACACTTAAAATCTTCGTCCTAGCCTGCGCCACATACGGCCCCTCCTTCATGCCGCGCGCCCAGGCCGAACTCGACAGCGTTGTCGGCGACTCCCGCCTCCCAGAGTTCTCAGACCTCGAGCACATGCCGTATATCGAAGCTATTGTAGAAGAAACATTCCGCTGGCGCCATCTCGCTCCGGGAGGGATCCCACACAGTAACATCCGCGACGACTATTACAACGGCTACCTGATTCCCAAAGGCGCTGTCGTCCTCCCCATCTATGACACCCTACGCAAAGATACCAATCTCTTCGCCGACCCGACCGTCTTCCTGCCTGAGCGCTGGGAAGGCAAGTCCCCACAAGGCCAGTCCGCCGTCACCGGCCTTAACAATTTCGGGTTTGGGCGGAGAATTTGTCCTGGACGGCATATCGCGAGTAACTCCTTGCGCCTTTCGATTGCGCGGATGTTGTGGGCGTTTGATATTAGGGCGGAGGGTAAGGCGCCAGTGGTGCAGGAGAGCACTTTTACGGCAGGGTTTGTCAGTCATCCGAGGAAGTTTGGGGCTGTGTTCAAGTCGAGGAGTGAGAGGAGGAAGAGTGTGATCGAGAAAGCTTTTTCAGAGCTTGAATTCGATACGCCGAGGATGATGGATGAGATCAAGCAGGAGCAGATTAGAATTGGAATTCCAACAAGGGCGTGAGATTAGACTTTTACGACGGTGATGATGGGGAGTTAGTAGAGTAATCTGGTAAACGAGGATTGGTGTATCTGGGGACCTTTGCTTAGCTTTCTATAATGACAATAGGAGGTGAGATGACATATTAGCGTCTCACTGTTTCTTTCTGAGCCGTGCAACCTCCAAGGTGATTAATCTGAATCCAGTAACCGGGCGTCAGATTGGTAATATTGCTAAGGAAGCGTGAATTAATACTTACTTAGAGAACCTAGAATACCGCGGTCGGTAGGCTTCAGCGAGACTCTTCTGTTGAAAGACATATAATAGAGGTTATAAAAGAAGGATTAAATAGTTTATCTGTAATTCTTAGAAGGCTTGACCTTGGTGGAAGACTTCTTTAGTTACTTTGTTCGCCAGCTCAAACTGGTTTGAAAGCAGTTACCTCTCAGTCGCATTCTTCTTTACACTAATATCATCTCGTAAATCTGCGTGATGTCTTCAATTCTTACCTTCAATTCTTGCCGTGATTCTTACCTTCATTCTTACCTTCATTCTTACCTTCATAAGGCAAAACAAGAGATAATAGAGTCGTATAGCCATCTTTCGTACTAGTAAGGGACAAAACGAACATTCGATGGACCCGTCTCAGACTACCCTGAAGTTAGGGCAGGCTAGAAAAGACTCCTAAAAAGCTAAAGACTAGGTTAACCAATTTAAAACTCGTATATATCCTTGAACTCACCCACCAAGACAAGATGTTTTAGAGTATCAGAACAAGCCTCCCGTTCCAGTTGGCACGTTGGACGGGTAGGTAAAAGAGAGCATCCCACCCTAGCGACCTCAAACCTCATCCCCCGAACTTCGGTCATCTATCTAGCAGTCGAGACTGAAGCAAAAAAAAATGGACTTGCTGGGAATCGAACCCAGGACCGCTCCCATGCTAAGGGAGCATTATACCACTAAACCACAAGCCCCGAATAGTCGCAAGTACCGAGTCACATGACAATGAACGCAGTCACCGTTGAGGGATGACCGATCTTTACTTTACAGCATATATATAATATTTATTTCGTAAGATGCAAAAGGGTCAGAATGTATGGGCAACAGCAAAATGCAAAGGGAAGTGCAGATGAGTCTGTGCGAAGGAAGGCTTTGTTAGTGTGATAGAGAATCCGGGGTAGATAAGAGTGGGTCTAGGGTGATATCGGGATTCAGGAGAGGGCTTTGAACGCTGGAATTACAAACAGTACCATCGACCATGGCACAAGAGTTGGTTGTAAAGAGCATAACAAAGCCTGCAGATCCGCTAAAAGAGTTTCTACGAATCGAAAAAAATTGTGGAATCAAAAGAAGTTCAAGCGTTTTCGTTTTGGTACAGTTCTTTTTAATATGTATGAGTTACTATTAGGAGAAGTGCTATCCACGAGCAAGGGACAATGTATTCACTTCACGATTATCAACGGGTAAGGTGCATGAACAGACCGAATCCAATCTTCTCCGTTCCTGTCTAGAAAGCGAGACAATAGGGTAGTGAGCTCTTTCCCTATAATCAGAGCCGGCTTATTTATTTTAACATTTTCTTCACTCCGGTCGTCCATTCTTGCTGATAGAACTTACTGATTATCTCTATCCAATCTAAAGCGATTTACGTCGCTTTTCTTTAAAGCTAAATCTTAGCATAGATTTTTTTTTTTTTACTAGATCTTGCTGCGGTAGCATGCCATGTCTAAGTAATCATGAAGAGTAAGACAGATCATCCAAGATCGTCTTGTCTCTGACAGGTACAGAAGAAGGTCAGTACACTCGGCTATCCGCCCTTTTCCCTTATCACACCGATACCTGATTATTTTGACTTTGGTTCGTACCACTGACATCACCTCCGGACTCCCAGATCGACAGGCCACGGTAGGAAGCTCCTCCTACTTTTTCAGCACGCCCCCTTGCTGAGACCGGCTGATAAGACCGTCTGATATCATAGCTGTAACGCCGGCCACTCATATTCAAAGGACTCACTGCCCAGCGTTGCTGACCATTGACGACAATCGCCACCTAATTACCACCACCACCATATTACAAATTCCACTGCTAGGAAACCCATGCTTGTCACTTCGAAATTGTGGCCGTCGAATGTGCTTGTGTGAGTTTCCACTGCTTAGGCGCAGTTTGTGTTCGTATCTCCTTAGGTTGTGGTCCGCTTGGTCGTTGCGGGTTACATCCGCGTGTGCATCCGCCCAAATGTGTGTAGCACTGAGGGGATACAAATCAGATGATGGGTTGTGGGCTTAACGGGTTTGCAGGTGCCGGGGGTTATGGGGTAGGCTCAATGTGGGTTTGTTGTGGTTGGAATGGGATGGGCTGGAGGGTATTGGGAGGGTCAAAGGGGCCGCGAAGAGTATCCGAAGGGGAATGAGGGGAGGCCTGAATTGTGTATGAAAAGTGATAATTACCGTAGTGGAAAGGAGCCTAAATGTAGCAGCTTCAATGCTGAATCGTCCATCGCAGAATACTTCTAGATAGGCTCAGTGACTGATACTTCATAATTGACTTCTGATTGGCGGACCGACCGACTAACTGCGCATCAGTTAACGTTCCAAACAAGGAAATGCCCACTTACTTTCCCATTCTGCTCAACAATCCTCTAAGAGAAACCTCTCATTGATGATATTCTCGGCACCATAAACTACAAGTGTCAGACAGCATGAAGCATCGGGCCGAGCCACAGTATCATCGCATCCGAACAAGGGAGTCGAATTCTCAATTCATCCATGCCACCTCTCAATCCTACCGTAACGGACGATACTGTCGTCTTTTAGGAACATCCAAGGCAAAAACAGGCCACATCTTCAAGTATTTGGAATACTTGTTAGTACTCGAGGATAGGAGGGACCGTGAAAGCCAAGACCAATTCCAATGACACCAAAACCATGGTCCGGTACAATAACTCTTGTTCATTTCCAAACTTGACTCGCAATCCTGTTTACTAATTGGTCACGGGGTGATATGGAATATCACCTAGATGACGCGGCCTGCCAGCAGGTTCGGATCTCCAATGGTTTGCGGGCAAGAAGCGGATACCCGCATCCGTTGGGAAACAATCCGTGTGACAAACACCATACCAGGGGGGAATGGAGCCTTGTCTCTTGGCTATGTTGCGCTCCAATTAATCAACTTCTTCGATCTGATGAAACGGTGTCGGACCGTTGATCAATCCTGGTCGTTGGAAGCCGTCTTCGGAGAAAGTCGATATTGAATGGAGGAATTTGGGTAATGTGATAAGCTTTGACTTTTGTTGAGTAATTTTTCTCGAGTCCATGTTGCGCAGTCACGCCATGCTAGATCGATGTAGTGCATTGGACAGTGCGATTGCCGAGTGGAAGAGCTGCCAGCAAACATAGAATGTGTGAGCAGATGTTTTGGATTGGAAAGAAAGCAGCACATAATCGTATAGATAATAAAGCTTTCCGTGAGACAGAGGGGCTGAAGATGGCTGAGGGGAAAACGTGCCGCGAACAGCACTGAAAGGGGCGCGGACTCCACAGAAGGTTGACAGGTGACTAGAAGAGACTTACAGTCAAGCCAACTGAAGTACGAGGCAGCCAAACCGAACGTATCTCCATCCACTGCGTTTCATACCTCCCAAGTCTGTCGCAGAGCCTCAATATAATGCGGGCACGTCGGTGATAGGTCGCCCATGTTACCTCAATTTGAGCAGTCCGAACATGCATATGCAGATCCGGGCGAACGTCCAAATCATTCCAAATTCAATATCGATATGGCGGATAACCAAAGCCAAGGTTGAACACCATGTCCACTGTTCCCCACCCGAATCCATCCAGGCCGGTCCAACCCAATGCCCGCCCCAAATACCAAATTAAGCACGGTGCCTAGACTTGGGCCAGCCAAAGATGAAACACCCTTGATCGTCCTATATCAGGGTCCCTTCAAAATATTTCTAAAAAAATTCAAACGCCATCTCCAGTCATTAAAGCACATTGTTCGTTAATGGAGCGTTTCCCGTGCCGTACGCCAAGCTGTAACTAATACAAGCCCATGATACCCTATGTTAAACCGCATGTGACATGCGACCAGTCTAGAACTGAAAACTAGCAGAATAAATATTAAGAGGAAAAGAAGGCAGAGAAAAATCGAAAACCGCAGCGAGGCAGTTAGAGATCAAATATCCAAGGAGAAGATCGGATGATTTGCAAAGTGATGTGCGCCTTGAGTGGCGCGTTGTTCTTCAGATTTCGCCTTGAATTGAGGGACGACTCGTGCGTTGGATGTATGTACGTACGGGAATACGCTGGTTTGAAATAAACGGAGCTGACAAAAGGAACAGAACGGACTGTAAAGTTATGCGGATGATAGATGTTTCCAACAGGTATGGCATTTCACCCCAGAAGAACTGGAAGAGTTAGTATAATGATAGCTTGTAAACGGTGAACATTGCTTACTTTCCCAACCCCAATCCTTCATTACCCCTAGCCAGTGCAGGCGACCCTTGACGGTAAGGTCCGGGTCCAGTGCTTCTGTGGTGGATATTGATCGCCTTCTACTCTCCCCATACTCTGCTTTAACTGTCAAAGGTTGTGGAGAATCAAAAGCGATAGGCCTACTAAGGGCCAGACGTTTATTGCCTAAATCCCCCCACGAGAATTCGTCGCCATCACCAACGCCCTCCGACATGAGGCTGAAATCCCGCTTCAATCGATTTGGCATAAAAGGCTCATTTAAAGTATCCTCCTGATAAGTGGCATGCTGGAATGCATCATCACGCCGTTTCCAGACTTCTTTCGTGACGTCGGCGCAACGGTCAATAACTCCAATTTTCATCCTCGCACTCATCATCTCCCACCGATTGCGAACCCATTCTCGGTCTTCGGCTACGGCCTCTGAGCCAGCAGCCATGAGAGGAAAGATTTGAACAATGATTGCTCGAGAACGAGGCTCAACGGTGGCGAGCTCGCACATGACCTTTTTAGCGAGTTCAGAGGAAGACAACGAGGGTATTTCTGGCACTGCTTGGTGAAGATACAGAAGGGTAGCATATTGGTATGCTATTGCCGTTCTTTCAGAATCATGTGGGCTAGTAGTTTCGTCCTCGGGGTCTTCGATATGCGCGGGTGGAACCCATGTTTCGAGCTGGGTCTTGAGCTGCAGTGCCTGTGATATAATACTAGGGCTGTTACTATCCATATTGCGCACTTTGTGGACCAGATTGGCAACACGTCCAATTATGGGAAACAGGGTGTTGGCACACCCCATCAAAGGGTCGAGCTCTGTATACTCTTCGTCGTTGGAACAGAGCATTTCGGAAACAGCATCGAAGTCATCCGACTGGTCGTTGTCTGACGACGTAAGACGTGCAATGACGTTCATATAAATCCAGGTATTACAAAGAAACTGGAGTCGAGTCCGCTCTTCTCCCCGCAAGGGGACTAGATTGTGGCGAGCCAACTCCCGGTCCAGCAGTAGTTTAGCCCCCTTGATGTGATTGATTCCGGTACTGATATGTTGATCCCAAGATTCGGAGAAAGCGAGGACGAGCGTTGTAGATATGGCTGCCTCATACCGCATGTTTTCTAGCCCGGAAGCCAAGATTTGTATTGCGGTACTCATGTGGGCTATTCCTTGCATTCTGAGCTGAGCTGAGTCTTTAGACTGATGGAAAGACGTCATCGAAGCAATCGCATAATACAAGGCAGGGCAGTCTCGAGCAAGAGGCCAGATTAGAGTCCGCCATGGATTTTCAGTCGGGCCGTCCTTGACAGAGAGGATCCCACAGGTATCTCGGTCGAACCGACGGGTGAGCATTTCCGGAGAATTCATTGGAAATTGAGGTAAAGTTAACATCGGAAAGTATACGGATTCTGACGATGAGCTGGACGAATTCGAGGGGCTGGGGCTCAGAGAAGGTAGCCTGATCACCAGCGACTCATGATCCGAACTAAAATCGCGCGGGATCTCTTCAATGTCCTCGTCCTCGACCAGCTCATTGGCTGGAGTGTATGACGTGGGCTGATAAAACGACTCTGGGTACTGGGCTCGATAACTAACATATTCTTCCGGTGGTGCATGGAGATCCGTTTCTGGCAGAAGCAGGTCTACCAATCGTGGTGACTGGCCTGAAGAGATACTGGAAGGTGCAGTGGTCCTTGTCCGTCTAAAATCAGCACTTGACGGCTCGTACACACTGTTCGAATCCAGGAGAGTCTGGTCGAAAGAGTCACCGGAAGATAGAGGATGCGGTGCTGTTGTGTATGATGAATGCTGAGGTAGAACACAAATGTCGGTTTCAGGAGAATAGGAAGCCTCGAAGGAGGTCATAGGCGGATTGTGCAATGCTGATGGTAGCAATCCATGAGGGTGCATGAAAGCATTCTGAAGCGACTCTTGGCTAGAAAGAGGTTGAGACACGCTTTTCGGCGTGCTTCCTGTCGAAGAGACATGTGTTGAAACGGGCGAAGAAGCAGCAGCTTTGGAAAGTTAGAATAGACGGAACATCGGGGTAGATCAATCCCACCCTTTCTATTTTTCGCAGAAGAAGCCTTGCCTGTAAAGCTGGCTTCCTCGAATGGCCTCCATTTGAAGTCCTTTTTGTAACCACCACAGGTTACGCTTCTTCGTGCACATTGTTGGCAGCTCGGCTTGGTCTCATCGCATTTCAGCCGTTTCGCTTTGCAGGTGATACAGCCTATAGAGAAGGATAGATGTTAGTAATCCTGCTACAGAATGTGGTGAGGACATTGGATTGGCTTATCGCTGTATAGATAAGGCTAGGGAAGAGGTAAGGGAGGGATACCATTGCGACTCTTGGATTGCTTTCTCTTTGTGATGCCATTGGATTCGGAATGCTGAAGGGGAGGGTTTGAACTTTGGATGTGAGAGCGACGTGGTGGTCTTCTCACTGGAGTATTTCTAGTGTTTGGATCTGGGGAAGAGCCGAGAAAGAGAGAGGGTGAGGGAATGCTGATGGCCTCTGCCATAGGGATGCAGCTGTGGTCGGAGCCTTATTAATCAGCGATATGAGGTCCGATGAGGAACGAATGATGCTGGTTGAGTGGAGGAGAGTGATAGTGCAATCAGCGGGGGCGTAACAGTTGTAAAGGAATATTGTTTGCGATGTAGTGGTGATGTTGACTGGAGGAGGGCTGCGCGGAGTAAGTCATCCTATGTAATGCCTGCCTGGGGGGGGGGGGGGGGGTGTGAGAGTGTGTGTGTGTGAGTGTGTGAGTGTGTGG
>ML994080.1:0-49485 GCA_010093945.1 Delitschia confertaspora ATCC 74209 | reverse complement strand
CCCCCCAACTTCCCCGTCCCCGTCCCTGCCTTCCCCACCCCGCCCCCATGCCCCCACATACTGACCCTCTGCACCTTCCGGAGCTTTTGGAGTCCGTAAACGGCGACAATGAGCCCGAAGACGGTGCACCAGGCGGAAATGCCCCAGAAGCCGAGGTCGGATTCTTCGATGAAATTTTTGAGGTTCATGCCGTAGAGCGCGGCGACGAAGGTACCGGCTGTGATGGCGAGGGTTAGAATGGAGAATTTAAGATCGAGCAGCATGAGGGAGTTGCGGTTGGCGTCGAGGATGGCTTTTACGCTGTGATGAGTGTTAGTTGAGAGGAAAGGAAAGGAGGGGAGGGATAGGGAGGAAGGAAGGGGAAGGAAAAGGGGGGGGTTGTACATCTCCTCCGTGTTGCGGATACTGGAGACGAGATTCTCCGCTGCCTGAACGATTTCGTCCGCAACCTTATGGTATGACTCCAACAGCATCTCCACCTCTGTATGATCATCCTCATCACGGGTTTTGCCTTCAGCTTTCTCCGTGAGGTACATCGCCGACAAATCATCATCTGCCTCTAGCAACTCCGTCAACGCATCCCTCACCAACCGCGCCTTCTGCTCAAACGTGCCGAGTTTTTTAGAGTAGATGAGAAGGTAGCGGAGTTTATCCCGATCAATATCCTCCTCCAGCTCCCTCAGCACCCTAACCACAGGCTCACTTACTCCCTCAAACTCACTTTCTAGCCCCAGCGTCACACTAATCAGCACCGCTTCCAGCGCGCGGAACTCATACGCCAGGGTCCCATTCGCAGGAGACTCTTTCTGGCGCAGTTTGAGGTCCAGGTCGTACATGAAGACGGACTGCGAGTACGAGTCTGTGGTACCGTAGGCGTCGAAGACAAGGACGCGGTTGTGCTTTATGAGGACGCGGAGGTGGAGGAGGTTGATGAGGATGGCGGAGGGGCGGACGAGGATGTGCGGAAGGAGAGAGGAGTCGATTTTTCGGAGGTCGCGGGGGAGGAGGCCGTACTGCACACGTTTGGATTAGTGACGATTCATCTCATTTCAGGGTCCGGGTTATGGAAAGAGGTTCAATCATGTACCTTCGCGATCAGCTCGCTCTTCTTAAACTCCCCGCTAACCAGCGTCACATTTCCATGCTCGTCCAACTCCGTACATCGCAGCTTCAACTCATTCGTCGGCCGCGTGACTCTTCCCAGTCCGTTTAAGGCCGCCCCAGGGGCTCCATTGTCGTCTAGAAAACTAGCAAGGGGTGGTGCGTTTCCTGTATTCGGAGGCATTGGTTTCCGTCGGCTCTTTGGGAGCCACGAGCTCCATGCAGATTTCTGGGTTGTAGATGTAAAGGTTCGGTGGAACAATGAAGAGGTTGCTGAGCAGAGGTGGGTTGGTCGGCGTCCGAGACCGTAATGGATGCATATTGTATGCGCAACAGGACGTTGGGTTGGAGGCGGAGCTCTATGACTTCCTGCAGTTGCCAGAGGAGCCGTCAAGGAGTTGTTCGCAGACGTATGGCACGACGAAATCCGATGTTGAAGCCTCCTGGAATCGCGCTGTGGGTTGGCCGCGAATCGCGCGAAGCCCTTCCATTGTGCCCCCTTTCTAATATTATTATCCTTCAAAAAACCATCCCTTAATATTCCAACGCTTCCGTCTCTTTTCTTGCCCATCGACCCATGTCTACAAACCTTCGTGGCTTTCGGCGCGGTAAAGCATGGCGTACAAGGCAGTCCGAAAGAACCCTCTGCTTGTGTCCTCAGGAACTTCAAGACGGCGGGCGATGGGGCGGTAAGAGGAAGCGCGGTTGGCTTCATAACTTTCCCGGTCAATTATGGCGGTTGCTTCAAGTCCATATGGGCCAGTTGGTCGTTGGGAGGATTTGCTTCTCTTTGGCGGTTCCGCGACTTTGTTGGAAAATTTCCAGGGTTGGGGAATGGGAGTACGCACGTGACTTTGGGGTGCACATCTTCTATCCCCGAGATCATCAACACTCTCTACATTATTCACACGTATCATACGCTTTATATACTCTCCAAACAGGAGGAATACTAATGGCATGCCTCCAATCTTTAACGCCTTAATCCGTACCCACCACATCACCTCCCGCAAAAAGATCGCCGCCCTCCGCAAAGCCGCATCCCACCACCGTGTCTACGCTTTACTCCGCTCCGGTGGCTGCCCAGGCATCATGTACTGCGAAGGCGGGGGCGAAGCCGCGGTTAAAGAGTGGGTAGCTACTGTGCAAAGGCTACGGTATAAGGACTTTCAGTTGGTGAGGAAGACTGGTGAGGTTGAGATGGAGAAGGGTGAGGAGAAGAGAGAGGGTGTAGGAATGGGGAAAAGGACGGGGAGGGAAGAGAAGTGGGGGAAGTTGGAGGAGCTGGAGAGTGTGAAGGAGTTCGGGGGGAGGATGGAAGAGTTAGGGGTTTGGGAGTGGTGGCGGAGGGGGATGGGGTATGTGAGTGAGGGTTGAAGATGAAGAACTTAATTTAGAACTCTGAGTTCTGTAAGTCTGTGATGGTGTATGTATATATCAGAAGATGATATATCTTCCTAGTTTAGATAAGCTTGAGAGGTGAGGAAGCTTATTCGAATTTATATACTGTACTAACGCAGACCTCTGCAATGCACCTTTTACTACGTCATGGGCTTCAAAGTGTGGAGTTTGGTAAAGATTTGGAGGGCCTAAGATATACATCGATTCAGGTCTTTGGGACCTTTGACCTCATCGTCATGATTTCGGGGCTGTGTCACACCAGTGCATATACTTGGGCTAAAGCCGCCCGCCCCCATGAAGATTACCCGGTCAGCCCTACTGTCTGGTATATGTAGAACAAGTTTGGGGGACGGATTTAGATATTGGAGGGGCTGGGAAGGAAGTTGGATGGTTGGGGCTGAGAAGAGAGTTTGCGTTTTGGGTGAAGGCAACTGCGTCCTTTGCCGGGACGCAGGATCTGAGCCTTGTAAGATGAAGCTGTTTCGGGAATTATATTTGAGAGAGATTGGGGGTCCTTTTTTTTCCTGGGGGAGAATGTTATGCTGAATGGAGATGTCACACATGAAAACCCTTGGAAATGTACTGAATTAAAATTTTTAGAGCATTGCTTCAAGAGCTATCTCTATGGCCCGTATTTGATGATATGACATATAGAATACAACATGGTGGAGAATACAATTTCTCTTAAATGATTGGGTATCTTTGTGCTAAATGCTTGATGTTTACTGAAATGCAGACAAAAAAAAAAAGAAATTGGGTGCAGAAAGAATGAGTAGAAATGGTTCCGTTTTTCCTTTCCATGAACTCCATGAATGGAAAGGCCCCATATCTGACGAAAGAGTGCAAAGTAAATAATATAGAAGAAGCGAATGTAAATGAAACTCGGAACGAAATGACTGTTACAAGTACAGAAGAGGATCTTCCTCCTATCAAGAAAGGGTATGGAAAGAAAACGAAGCGAACACATTTATCACACCGTTCCACTCAACCACCCCTAAGCAGCATTTCGACAGCCCGATCCACTCTCAACCCATCTCCCGAATCCGTAACCCTGAGCGCATGTCTTGCCTGGTCAGGCGTAAATCCCATCTCCACAATCCGATACACAGCCTTATCCGCCGTGTTCTCGGCCACATTGCTCGAGTAAATATTGCGCTGGAGGGGATGTTGTTGGAACGCCGGTTGCTCTTCTGAACGGTGAGACTCGTTGGATCGGCGAGAGGGAGGAGGTTGTGAGTAGGAGAGGGACTCTGCTGAGGGGCGATGGAGGGGGTGTTGTTGCTGGAATGCGAGATGCTCTTCTGAGCGGCGGCGGAGAGGATGTTGTTGGACAGCTGGATGCTCTTCGGATCGCAGGAGTAATGGATGTAATGGTAAATGTTCTTCGGAATGGCGATGTGGAGGGTGTTGCTGGAAAGCTGGGTGCTCCTCTGATCGACGCGGCTGAGGACTTCCGCGGAAAGCCGGATGCTCCTCAATGCGAGGAATGGACGGAGAGGGGTCGCGTTGGGCAGAACGCTGCTGTTGCAAGAATGCTGGATGCTCATCTAGAGAAGGCATGCTCGGTGTTGAGCTGGAGAAAGAACGAAACGCGGGATGGTCACCAAAAGATGACATACTCCGCGAGGATCTACTGGGGGCGTACTGGCTAGGTACGGTGCTGGGTGGAGGGGAGGGAAGTAACGGTTGTGCAACGGTGCGTCGAGGAGGTGATCGAGGACGGGCCATTGGAGCAGAGGATTCGGCAACGGATGGGAGCTCGGCAATGGATTCATGGGGGAGAGATGAATTGGGGGCTTCAGACCGTAAAGAGGGAATATGAGAAACTATATTTGAGGATGGGAAAGGAGGGCGGGGGCCCGTTAGTCTCTCCATAACGTCTGACCACTCGCTCATGGGCCTTTCTTGGCTCATTCGTATTTCGGGAAGCCTTTCGCCGCTATTTTTGCGCCTGCGGATTTCGTGGGCGTAGTTTTGCATTCGCTCTTTGTTGATTTGGCGCTGAAGCGCTTTGTTGAAGCCAGAGGCATATGCAATGTTGATCTTGTTCTCGTAAACACGAGATGCTGCTTCTTTCAGAAAGTTTCTGCGTGAGCCTCCAAAGGCGGGTGGTTGCCATTCCATCCAGCCGTTCTCAGAGGCCAGGATAAAGGCAGACGCATCTGCTTGACGGCACGGAGTGGCAAGGTCGAGAATGGGTGAAAGGCCAAGAGTAAGAAGGTAGTAGTACCACTCATCTAGAGAGCATTAGCATATAGATACAGTGTTAGTCTTAAATGTACTTACCAAGCATGGCCTCTTCGCCATCAATATCCCCGCCACGAACATCGGTGTTGTCGTAAATACCATATTCGCGGGCCTGAATCGTGCGACCCTCAAAAGGTTGCAAAAGAACCCCCAAGCAATTCCAAAGCTCCATCATGTCATAAAGTTGCTCCGCAGTCAGTCCATCTCCGTTACCCAATGCGAAACATTCCGGCGCATTAGCCAAAGTCTCGCTCTGGTCGAGCGAATTGGCAGTGAAGATGGTGCCCCTACAGGTCTTTTGGTGGACCAGCTCACCACCTTTGAGCCAGTCTATTTGAGCCACAATATCCTCTTCACGCCCTTTCCCGGAGCCGAAAATCTTGCAGAACGTCCAAATCCGCCAAAGGGCATCATCCACCCGCTTACAGTCCAACTCTTCGTTGCTGACAAGAGCTACAGCCATTTCCGGTCGTAAAAATGACTCGCATTTGTCTTTAATCAAGGACTTAAGCGCCGCAATTATATACAGGTCGCGCAGATAGTACTGGAGGTAACTGGTCGGCGTGTATTCCTGTCTAGGGATGTCTAGGTCGGGGTCTTCCACATCGTGCCCGGGATAGCAGATTTCCCGATGCTCCCAAGCCGGCGGCGACATTTTGCACAAAGCAGCTTTCATGAGTTCGAGCTCATGACGCTTAAACACCCTGTAAAATCCTCTGTTCAGTACAGCAGTAGCAAACAAATCATCAAGACTCTCGAGGTTCCGAAGAATGGCTAGAATAACGCTTTCTGCCACCTCAGGAGTGATAGCTCTCAGGACTTGTTGGTCGGGAACCGGGATAGGGGAGAGAACAAAATCTTCGGTCACGCGCTTAGAAACTGGTGGGATGGTGATCTTCAATTCCTTGCCCTTCGACCGGTTCCTCTTGATTTGAGATGCGATATGACCCTGAGGTACACGTGATAAGCGGAAGTCTGGACCTTGACGGTCGGACAGCCGTTTGCTGGATTTCCTGGGCAATGCTGGAGGGCTCATTGGAGTATCGATATCAAATTGGTTCGCAGCAAGCAGGTCATCAAGATTGTATGTGCAGCTGCTGTCGGTAAGCTCGGTGAGATGATCGTCGAGTTCACTTTCAATGTCGCTTTCGACTGAGCTTTTGCCCATGCAAAGTTGCTTCTCAAGGTCATCTTCCGCTTGACTGAGCGTTGGACTCACTTGTTCAGTGGGTTTCTTTGATTCAGTGCGGATAATGGCCTGCTCGATGACACCCTTTTCAGGCACTGAACCAAGGCTTTTTTGACGCGTGTTGGGATTGGATGGTACCCTTCCTGAGGACATGCGGGGGCGTGGCACCCGTAGCGGGCAGGTGGACTGAAAGACCGCATCGCTTTCGATGGGTGGATGTGGTGCATAACGACGTTGGTGTTGCAGTTCCGGAGTCTTCATGCGCGGTGCGGTTTCAGGCTGGGAAGTACCTTCGGACTTGGGCCTTTCGTATGCACGATCATCAAAGACCCCTGCACCTGCAGGCGAGAAGGCAGATTTCCGGAAATTGATAGATGGGAACTGTGGTGGATTGATATTGTCTTCCATACTGGTCATTGACGAACGCTGACTATAGACAGAGGATGCATCATCTCCATGAGAGTCGTCGGATGAATGAGATTGGGAAATATGAGGTTTATGGTCCACTTCGTATTTGCGGGAGAGGGAGAAGTGCCTCGCTGGACGGTTTATCTGGGCGTTGAGAGGAGATACCACCGAGTCGCGAACCTGGTTGTATGTTGTGGATGGTGGGGAAACCTCGTGACCGAAGACGGAATCAATGGACTTTGATTTGACGTGGTGGCCATGGCTGAAGAAAGGAAGAGCCGGGAGCGGTCGGTTTCGGTGGACGTTCGGAATTACTACTTGGATGTTTGGTTTCCTATTCTTTTTTGATCTCGGTGATAGATCATTCTTCTGTTTCGGTTGCTGCCACTGTATATGTCCATGCTTGTAGACGCCAATTATGGCTTTAGGATCTGAGGGTGCGGCTGCGACCTTGATATCGTTCCAATACTGACCAGAGGCGAATATAACCGAACTGTTACTGGAGGCGCGAGGGCGAGAAGCATGTGTAGCCGCCTGAGGATTCATTACAGCAAAAGATTGATAGGTCTGGTTTGAAGAAGCTGGCGAAGTGCGACCAGTGGTAGGAGTTCCTAGCCTGGGTGATGCGACTGGTTCCTGGTCGAGTGGAGGGAAGACAGGAGTGGCCGGAGTAGTGCTAGCCTTGGGGACAGCGCGCAATATAGTTGCGGACCTGTTTACGTCTTTCATTTTGGAGGTTGCTTTGGATTTGGCTGGTCTTGATGAAGATGACGACGAGGGATTCGACTTGACGACCTGTCCGCCGCTTCTGACACTTTGTGGGTGACGCAGAGTAGGTCCGGAAGGTGGCTTTGATTTGTCCGTGTCTGAGTTGGAAAATAAGGTCTGGAAGCTGTTCCTTTTGATGGGGTTTCCAGGGCGTATGAGGGAACTGGATCGAAGAAGAGTACGTGTTCTCGAGAGCGAAGTCTCGAAGAACCCCGATTCAGAGCAGGACATGGTAGCAGGGCAACAACTTAGGTATACAAATATGCGTGTTTCAAAATAGTAATTACTGGAGTGAGAATACTAGCTGAGCCCGGGCAGGGATGAGCACTAGGTTGGGGCGCCGCCAGTGAAGGAGGGCTGAGATGAGATATTGTTGGACAAGACACGAGGACAGACGGGGGACGACATGAGGAAAAGCACATGTGCAAAAGGAGAGTTGAAAGAACAGAAGAAAAGGCGTTCCACGCTCTATTAGTATCTAGAAGCATTATTTTCGGTGACCTACCTGGAATTGCGGGAGGAGAGATGTTGGTACAAAGGGAACGCCCTGAAGAGAGGGATAGAGAGCGATGGTCAACTATGCACGCCAGAGATGGGGATGGAGTTGGGGGCTCTGGCGGAACGACGGGGTCCGAAAGACTGGCAGTGCCCTATGTCTCCATGCGAAGATCGCTGCCGGGACTGCTAGTGACGCTATTTTGGCGGGCCATTTTTGGGGGAGGGTCCAACTTCTGGGGCTGTGCCGCTCCTTGGGGCTGCAAAAATAGGCTGGAGTGGTGAAAGACGCCATGCCGTCAGCTGTTGCACTCCCCCCCATTCGAGCCTCCGACAACATTTCGGCTTCTCATCAACACTCTCTTCCAACCCAAAGGCCTGTTGCGGCTCAATGTTATTTTGTTTCAACCCCTCCCTGCGCCGCCCGGGAAGAGTGGATGAGTTGATCTTTAGTCTATCAGTTTAGCACACTGTCTTCCCGTCTTCCAGAACTCGTGGGAGTTGTGTTGGTGTGTTGTCCCTTGCCATGGCCTGCGAAACCTTGAACCCGTAATGACGAGCACAAAAAGTTTGAGGTCTCGTTCTTCGTGATCCGGCAGATGGGACCCCCTTCAAGTCATCCAGACTCTAGAAGCCGGTAACACGACTGTCGTATCTGCAACATTATCTTCTACAAAATGCTTCTTATTGGGTTGTATATTGGGTCGTATACCCAAACTCCACACCATACACGTATGCACCAACTCGGCTCCCCGTCTGTCCTCTCCCCCGCTTGCATGGAGGCATGTCGGATCAGAAGTTTATCTATGTCCCATGTCCCCCTCGGTGTTTGTTTGTCCATGCAAGCTCTTAGACGCAAGGATTTTGTCCTTGCTTCGACAGAGTGTTTGATGCTACTACTAATATGGCAGCATTTGCTCTTCTACATCACTAACACTGACTCCTCCAACTTTATCTAGACATGGTCTGTTCTGGCTTTTACTGTCGCCTCTTATAGAATTGGCCATCTAAGGAACTCATATCGGAGACCCGGGTTTAAAAAAGCCCACCGCCAGCCACAGGTACCAGGCCTTCTTGGTTCGTTCGGCACTTCAATCAACACGAAACCATCCCTGCATTCTCATCACGGGGAGTATACTATGATTTGTAAAAGGCTCTACAGTGAAACTGCTGCAGTACCATACTACCGAAGATTCCTCATTTCAGCAGGCTGGAATCAAACGGTGACTTGGTCCTTCAGGTTCGGACTTCTTCTACCGCAGATATCGCTTGAGTATGCCTCGACCCAGCCTCCGCTACTTGCGGAACGAATTTGGTCCATGACTGTGTTATGACGCGAGGCAGCTATGTCTAAGAACACGGTCACGATGTTGATATGGGGAAAAGGTGCGAACTGCATTGCTGCCTAGGTCTCTAGGCCACCTCGCCCGATATCTTACTCACTCAATCAGCATCCAAACACAGGCTATGGCTCTTGCACACAATATCTGTATTGACCACGGATGGTCCTATTGGTCAGTTCGTTGGCGGTGCTCGCTTCTCGTGTCACAGCACAAATTCTCAAGTTAACTGGCACAATTCTGTCATTTGGCCTTATGACTTCATAAACGCCAGTTCCTCACGCCGTGACGGAGTCGTGGGGCGGTGTTCTTCGTTGGCTATGTGTGTTCTTGCGTCATATCTCGCCATGCCGCACGAAGCGGAAATCCTTTGATGAATCCTTCGAAATTCGTTCTCCCGTCATCTGTGGTGCAGGGCATAGTGATCGTCCGCAAGTGGCAACACCAACACTTGAGACGACGTGCTTACCGGACATCTGCCATGTTTCGGTTGTTTCAGAAAATAGACTTTTCGATTGGTAAATTTACCAATCAGAAGTGCCTCCAACTCAGAGGACTTTTCTTTTTTTTCTGTATTTCTCGTCGTCGGTGCTGGAGTCCGCTTGCTGTGCCGTTGTTTCCGCTTACAAGAGAGACACTTATCCAAGAGTGCTTGCCGTACGCCTCCATTAAACATCGCCGCACACATTGCTAATTGGAACTCACTTACGTTGAACTTGGATGTCTCAATTTGTCAAATGTCCAGGCTTTCTTCGGACATCATATCGCTCTGCCGTTTCACGGAACAGCATCCGAAGATGTTACAACTTCAACAACACTGCCTGGACACGCTGAGGTATTATGCGCCACCGGACTCCAATAATTTTCACCTTACGCCGAGAAATGCATCAGATGCCTTACTTTATAAAGTGGGCTCACGGAGATTCAATTGAATCATGGAAAATGCTTCTTTTTCGCCTCATATACCGTAGACTCCAGCCTGCAGGCGGAGCCCGAAAGCGTGAAATGACGCTCTACATAGCACATCAAATGCATCTGCAGAACCTGTTATTAACACGGACAACGAGCCAGCGAGAGTTAAGCTTCATAAACGTTCACATTGGAGAAGTTGACAATATGTCCATAGTATATCTCGTACTACATGAAGATTTCTTATCACATCCAGGCGCTCTGGGTGACAACGCATCCCACTAGTACCCCGCTAATTTTTGCTTTATAATTGAAAAATTGCACCAAATTTTTATTCAATAAGGCCTAACAAGGCCGCGTGGCCTAATGGTAAGGCGTTACTTTCCGGTGGTAAAGACTCTCGGTTCGAGTCCGGGCGCGGTCGTTTATTTTTGCCTTTTTAAATCGGTATATCTCTCTCTATACCTCTTTGCTTTTTTTACTGACGATGAGGAGGAAGATGTGCGTGAAACCGACTGATCTCCGTGTTATCCAACACCTGCAAAACCTTTTCTGTAATTACTGATATATACACGATATCCTCAAACACATGGACGGTCCGCTTTTCCTTTACCATACCTGGCTCTGCCTAATTCTTTCAAAGCCTCCTTTATCAATTTTTTCTTCTAGACTCGCTCCACTCTCACAAATCATCACAAATCCATACCTGACAGGGACCATGCGTTAATAGACGCGAGCGCGAAAGCGAGCGCCATGGCCCACGCTGAGATTATACATCCAACACTCGACTATTCAACGGGTTGTCCAAAGCTTTTTTTTGGCGAGAAACTTTGACTTCGGAAGGGTTGCTTGTAAGGGAAAGAGTTCTCATTAGGCGCGCTTATGAATGTTGTGGTAGGGATAGGGGGTGTTGGATGTTGGGATGGGAGTGGCGGTGCAAGTAGAAGGTGTGGCGCGATGAGTATTGGAAGGCTATGGTGCAATATGTTGATATTGTACCAGAATGTGATCATTGGATTCGGGTTCGTATATGGATGGCCTTTCAAAACGGCTTCTTCACGTCGTACGCTTGAACCATAGGTTTGTGAGAAGATTGAATTCCCAAGCCCACATTCCGCCCATAGAACCCCCATCATAACGCAGGACTGTCAGATGAACCGGCACCTATATCTCCTCTGGAGAACTCCAAGGGTATAGATCCTTGGAACAGTTTATATACGGGTAGGCAGTCAGGCCAACATACCAGCGAGCCCCACTCTGGCCTTCATAATCTTCCACGACTTGGTATTCTTTTCGTTGAGGGAGGTTTGCGATGATGTGAGTGAGGGTTAGCCATGTAATAGGAGGGGTGTTTTAGGATTAGGTGCGGAGTGCATAGTATGGAGCAAGCTGCGGAAATACTTGGGTAGTGTTGGTACTGGCCCAACAAATACGGAGGTAAGAGAAGAAGAGGAAAATACTATACACTCGACTGAGTCTTTACCTCTCTAATAGCCCTCTCTTTCCTTTTCTTCTTAGAGCGCTATCTTCACTTAAAAGTAGACATTGTTTCATACCCTTCTTTCTTTTACTAAGTTCTAGAGGAGGGCAAAGTAGAATGTAGAGGACTGAGATGATTTATGTTGAAGTTGTTAATATATACTACAGATGGACTTTAGTACTCCAGAAAGTCAGAATGGTCGGGGGATTCGCTGTTATTATCTTAACCCCTCCTATGCCTTACAATTCTATTCTTTCCTAGATAAGATAATTTCTTTTCTCTCTTCTAGTCTTGCTTGCTTATCCTTTTAGATCTCGATAGTAGACGAGGAGGAAAGTCGTATTTCTAATCCTTATCCCTTCTAATATACTTTTCTCGAAAGGATGAAAAAAAAGAGAGAGAGAGATTATTGTCTACTACATTTACGAACCTGTCTTAGGAAAGTAAGGCAGCTAAGTAATATAAAAAGAGGGAATAGAAGGCTTACTATATAACAGGTAGAAGGGCGGAGTGGAGGATATAGCAATGTAAGGGAAACATCTATTATTAGTCATGTTAAAGATATAGACTCGCCTATTAAGCTTACTTTGTACCTCTCGCGGTAGGAAAGTGGAATGATTCTATCTAATTATATCTTATATAGAGAACCCAACAGAGCGAAAGGTTATAAAAATGGAGTAATAAAGCTAAGAGAGCCATAGCCCGAGAAAGGAGACTAAGGCTAGATGATCGCAAGATATTCTCCTGCGAATACAACGGGAGGACAGAAGTAGTAGCGGGACTGAAATGATTCCAAGGAGCGAGCGGTGAGCGTGCCTGAGACCTGGAGATGAGGTAAGGAAAGGTCACTGTATGGCTCCGACGGACGGGACTTTGAAAGGAAAGGTGTGAGATAAGGACACCATGGAGGATAAACCACGAATTGGCCCGCTGTGGTCATACAGCCAGGTACAGAGTGCGCCAGGGAATTCAATTCCCTCCATTCACAGCAGTATTGTTGATTCTGGTACAGGTAGTGGTGGTAGGTAGCACTTTTCCTCTCAACGAATCCCGTCCCCTTTTTCCCTTCCCCCACCCCCGGCGGCGGCCTGTCGTGCCTTCGCAGTGTGAGCATATTTTGCCATACATGCTCCTTTTCCTAAGCTGCTGGCCCTAATGTATATCTACGTCGCGGCATTTCCTCCATTCTGTGCGTGGATTGCTGATGATCTTTTCCGCCGACTCCGTCGATACTCTATCCCCTTTGCTCATCCACCCGTCCTTGATGCAACGCCGAACGTTCCTCCTGAAATGGGCATCGACACTTCTTCCAAGATGCCACGGCATCGCATGCGTTAAAGCTCTCGTCCTGCCTAGGAGGCTGTTAAGAGGAATCAAATACTGGATTTCACTATGATGAAGTTGTTCAGAGGCAAAATTCGGTAGCTTTGTCATCATCTTGTCCAGAGTGTGCACCGGAAAGTACACTGTAGAAAACTTTTCCTTAAGAAAACAGACACGCTGAGAAGCGCTAGCTAACTGTACACACGCCGCGTAACAAAAATGGTATATACAAGAATGACTCTCCTGTGCCCAAACATCTGAGTCTAACCCTTCCCTCTCTATTCGAACCAATCCCCCACATCTAATAAGGAATCCCCTCATACTCCCCGTACCCGAGCGCCAAATTCATATTCTGCAGACACTGCGTCGCCGCGCCTTTGAGCAAATTATCAATGGTGGCATTCACAACAACGCGCTTGCCAGAGCTATGCACCGCGAAACCACCAATCTCAACGCCGTGCTTACCGGCGATGGCCTTGACCAAGGGGGACTCGCCAACAACCTTGACAAGCTTCTCGCCAGCATAGCGGTCTTGGTAGAGGTTGCGGATGTCGCGGGAGGTCATGGTACGGTTGAGGGGAATGGAGATGGTGTGCTGTGTATATTAGAAACTCTACTTTAGTAATAGAGACATAAAGGGGTACTTACGTGAATACCCTGGAACCACCTTGCCACATGCGGGATGAACGCAACATCAGTATCCAGCTGCGCAGAGATCTCCTTCTCATGGATATGGTCCACCAGACTATAAGGAATGAGGTTGTTCTCCAGATTGTTCACGTCGTTCTTAGGGCTGGGCTTGGTGCCCGCACCAGAGTATCCAGAGACACCGAACACAGTGGGCTGTCCACCGATAAACTCAAGGAGAGGAGCAATACCGAGCTGGGCGGCAGTGGCGTAGCAACCTGGGTTGGCAATCCTGGTGGCATTGGCAATTTTACGGCGATCGACGAGCTCGGGAAGACCGTACGTCCAGCTATTGTCGAACCTGTAATCGGCACTCAGATCAACGATGACGGCATCGGACTTTCCGCCCTCGTTGACGGCATCGACGAAGGGTTGGCAGACGCCATTGGGCAGAGCCATCACCCAGCAGTCCACCTCGCCCTTTTCAGCCATGCGCTTAACATCCTCGGGGGAAAGGTTCTCGTAGGTGATGTCTCGCTTGGTATAGCCCTCAAGCTTCTGACCCTTGAGCTCCCGAGAGGAGACGTGTCTGAGATCCATGTTGGGATGCCTGTTCAGGAGATCGATGAGGGCTTGGCCGGTGTATCCTCTGGCGCCGATGAGAGCAACCTTGGCAGGCCAGTCCCTGCTCTTGAACTTGATACCGTAAGGGGGGTTGGGGTTGGTGGTCTCCACGGCGCGGGGGGCTGATGTAGCAAATCCGCGGGACATAGATGGGGCAGAGCGGCTAGACCTCAAGCTTGGGCGGGATTGCTGACCCATGGTGCGGGTTCCAGTTGCCATGGTGGAGTACGCCCGCGTTTGCTGGCCCTGCTTCAAACTGGCAGCATAGTCGGCCGCACGGCGGAGCTCAGAATCGAGGTTGTGATCCCCGAACATACTCCTTCCATGTTCCGAGAACTCGCTCATCAGAGAAACGACCTCAGTAGGGTCAGCGGGGCCCCAGAAGCAGAATACCTCCTTCTCCCGGCGGAGCGTTCCATCGGCCTTCTCTTTGAACCACCCCAAATTCTCGTCGTGGTTTTCAACAGTCCAGTACATCTTGGGATACTTCTTCTTCATCCGGTCAAAGATGTTATCTGCCACGTTAGTCAAGAAAGCATCCTTTGTCGTAGTGAACGTGGAGAGCTGGGCAAAATCGCCTTCTTTCTGCGGTGGGTAAACGATGCCGACGGCGCCCATGGAGTCATCGAAGAAGGCCTCAAAAGGACGGGTCTTTAGGCTGTTGAGGTAACGGTCAATGACATCCCCGGAGTCCAGGCTGTCCCGGTCCCTCAACAGTGCTTCCCGCAGGGCCTTGGTATCCTCAAAGTCCTCGTACTTGGTTACCGTCCGGAGGCTTTCGCCCTTGCGAATCAGGGTTCCTCCACCAGTATGGGTGAAAAGTTCCTTCTCAAGATACTGGGGATGGATAATTGCTACGCTGGAAGTCTTGGGGAGGTCGTCCAATAGTTTCTTCACCTCGACAATCTTTAGCTTCGTGCCGTACTTGACCCAGGGCTGCTGCATCAGACCATCATATTCCTCGTCCAGATTGATAGTAGAGATAAGTTTTCCGGTATCGCCATTAAAGAGACCACCCTTCTCAGACAGATACACAATCTTCAACGGTTCCAATGATCGCGCCAAAGCTCCCGCAACAACGTCAGCATTGACGTTAAGGATCTGGCCATCCTCGGTTTCCGCCATGGAGCATAGAATGGGCAATTCTTTCGCCTTGAGGGCATCCATGATAGGCCTAGAGTTCACCTGGGTAATATTTCCAACGTACTTCCACATCTCTTTGTCCAAATAGTCGGCCTGGAGCACGCCGGCGGTGATGGGCCGGGCAGGGATTCCCCAATCTTGCCTCAATTTGAGGACCAGGTCCATATTGGCTTCTAGGAACAGTTTGCGTGCAACACCGAGTGTCTTCTTATCCGTGACCCTAATACCGTCAATGAATTCTGGCTCAACACCTGCCTCCAACAGCAGCTTGTTCATCTGGGGACCCGCTCCGTGAACAATGATAGGGTACAGCCCCATGGCATAGAGGTGCTGTAGTGCCATGCATAGCGTATCAATGTGATCCGTCAAAATGGCTCCTCCAACCTTGACAACGGCGAACTGCTGGGACGATACGGAGCGGAATTGAGCGAGGTATTGTTCGATTTCCCTACGAGAGCTGACGCTACCGAGCAAGCTCAGGAAGGCTGCTCGCATGGAGGTAGCCTCTCGGCTATCAGCAGAGGATGTATAGAATCTGGACGCTGAGGAGACGAGGCATCGTGGGAGCGTTCGAGCACCTGCGCGAGCTGCCGTGACTCCACGACAGGACCGTGCTGCCCATTGAGCCCCGGAACGCACAACGGCGTGCATGGTGTGTATCTATGCGGCGGGGGAGGAGTTCTCAGGAAGGCAGACGATGCGGTAATTAAGGGTCGACGGACGAATTGGTGAGGAAGAGTGGAGGGAGAAGGGGTGAAAGGCGTGAAAGGGAGAAGAACAGTGGTATCAAACCAGTTTGGGTGACTTACTGCTCTTGCGTCAAAAAATTCGCTTCCGATAACGCACCACTCACACCTTTCAATCCCCCACCGCCCTGGTGGCGGCGGACGCCGTTCACAGTTCGTGCATTCCAGGCACTGGGCAATCATAGTACCCTGGGGTACCTTGTGTCCATCACATGATTTATGCTATGCTGGAAATATCACGGCTTTGTGGTGTGCTATGACATCGGTCTGCGTCTTCAACATCGTATTCTTACCCCGCTTGATGATTTGCCTATTAATATATGCCACAGAACATGCCAACCGCTCTGCAAACAAGCTGGAAAGACCGAAATTGCACGACTTGCACAGCTGGGTATTTCCAATAACAGGTTCTCAACAGCATATCTAGAGCACCCAGACCGGATATGCACACCGGATATGCACACTATTGAATTTGATTGAAGATCGTCCTTGTTTCTGAGGATCAGCATTATAGCCCTCAATGGAATCATGTCTATTGACGTGCTAAAACTCATGGCTCTCTGTAGGCTAAATTCGTATTTGGATCTCACAGATACAGCAAACCGTGAAGCATAGAAACATGGAAGAATACAAGTCAAACTTCATTTATGACGACTATTCAAAGAAGCATGCCCGAAACCCAAAGGCTGCAGTCCCCCATTAAGAGAACATGAAGCCAATCTTGTACCATACCACTCCGTGAACCAGTTAGGATCTATGGGTATATGGACGAGGCAGGTTTTGGCTCTCATTACTACAGACCGTTATGTTCCAGCCCAGGAAGAGAATAAAAGAAAGGACAAGACCCAACGCTCCCTATTCGCCGATGACGTTAAAGCTCTTCCGTACAGGAACGACAGCGTCTTCAGCAGGCAAACCAGTGCTAGGTCAACCCCCTGGAGTCGCTCGTTCCGTCATATCAATGTACCAGTACCCGAACTGCCCCGTATTAGAATCCAGATAATTTTGTGTATGTTGACCTAGCCAACGTTTATTTCTTCGTGACAACAACTGGATGGTATTGATTAGTTACGTGTTCGAGGACAGCACCATGACAGCAGCAAATGGTAAGGTAAAACTCACCAGCTGGAACAATGATAACGACCAGTAGAATGATGATGCCAACGATGAGGCACATGCGCATCTTCATATCCTTCCACCACATCTGCTTGCGAACACGATTTGCGCCTCGTCGGAAGCCTTGGGCAGACGTTGCCAGGTTGTCGGTCTTATCCTGTAACGAGTCTAGGCGTTCTCCACGTTCTGACACTTTGTTGATGTTGTCGCGCATGATTCCGACTGTGCTATCGATTTCCTATAATTATGCAAGCGTCAGTAAGTTGTGAAATATCATGACGCAGGAGATTCAGATCCCGTATAATAGAGTGGTCTCCAAGAGCTGTCGCACTGCATTTCCGGCAGTGTAATAGTCAAAACAAGAAGGACTTCATTATAAGGTGCTCGGCGAAGGGTACGTTTTCCAAGTAGTTCTGAAGCTTGCTGTTCGAACGAATCTCGAGACCAGTCGCTTCGCTGCGGAGATTCAACTCCTCCTAAAGGGGCTAAAGAAATGACAAACCTACCGCTTGAATGGCAGCAGTGCGGTGGTTGCCATTATGGCCTTGACCGCCTGCACCGGCGTTGCCTCCAGAAGGAATGTATGGGTCGTACGGTTGCTCGCGGTCGGCCATGTCTGCTAGCTAGGAGCGAAGAAGTAGGTTCGAGGGTATCGTAGGCGGATGCGACAATTCTATGGTGTCTATACGAGGATGCGGGCGTAGTTTGCGAGAAGGTGTAGATGGTGGTTGCGGGTGAGGATGATGGAACGTGTTGTGTCGTCGGCGGAGATGGGAGGCTCCGAGAGAGGGTGGTTGATGGCGAAGAGTTGTGAGTGGTTGGGCGAGCTTTGTAACTCGGCTGGTATGAGGGAGGTTTTAGGTGAGCTTGTCGCCGCGCAACTTGACTGTAGAGCAAGAAATAATTTTGTATACTATTTATTACAGTGTGCAGGAGAATGGGCAAACAAAGGTGAGTGTCGATAAATCAATTTCATTAATGCGCTGTTCTCAGCTCCGGAAGTAAGCTGCTGGCTGTCAGCCACAACATGAATCACGTGCTTAGCCAAGTTCTCACGGGCGCAGCCTCGCAGCTTACGACTACATTCACCATCCAGTAAAAGCCTGGGCTGAGCGCCAGCCCAGCTGCCCAGCTGTGTAACTACAAGTGGTAGAGTGGCAACAAAGAAACCAAGAAATCTATGATTTCCCGATATTTGCGCTTCTATTTCTGTTCACTCGCGGCTTTCCTGTCATGCCCTTCTTTCAACCATGAATGGAACTTGAGACACCGAATGTAGCATACCTCCCGCTGTAACTTGCGAAAGAAAACAACGACTTGGCCCACCAGAGTCTGTAATTTTCATCTTCATAAAGCATAGCGCTCGATGACTGGGCTCTTCAGGCGCAGAAAACGGCCATAAAACAGGCCTGGTGCATTCAACGGACCCTGATTGTCGGCTTGGTATAGGTCTTGGCAGAGGACGACTGGGTGCTCCGCCTACCTTTTCCCAGACATCGATCCCTCCTGAGAAGCCGACGCTTCACAATAACACCACCACACCTACAACCTCCGCAATCCTACCTTCGACACTCACTTGTCCGTTTCCTATTGTCTCCGCATCCCTTGTCGACATCGCTTCTCGGGGTTCAGAAATCTGTATCTACAGAACTCCCCCTTCCCCAACTTCCTTGAATCGTCGCTCGTTTAGCCCAACTGTTCTACGTACCGTTCTTGCCAGCCTACCCTTTTCTGGAATCGGTTATTTCTAAGCTTTCAAGATAGGATTGGGAGGCTCTCTCGACTATCTACGGAGTTTACGGCGCGGCGCGGTACAACGTCATCGGAACCGCCGGCGTCGAATGCTGAAAGAGCATACTTAAACCACCTAGGAGAACTGCGTTTGGCTCTATTATACCGACATAATGAAATTCTCGCGAACTGCCCTCGGAGTATTGATGCTCTCTGCATCCAGTGTCGGTGCTATGGATCTCAATCCCGATGATCCCGGTAAGTTCATTGTGATGGAGAACATGCAACAGAAGTTGACCGGTTACCCGTAGAAAATGTCAAGAGCGTCGCAAGCACAATTGCCGCCGGAATGAGGAAATGGTACACTGGAGACAGGCCCGGAGATGTACCGGGAAATCTACCTCAGCCGTACTATTGGTGGGAGGCGGGGGCAATGTTCGGTGCTCTAATCGACTACCAGTATTATACGGGCGATACGCAGTACAACGACATCACCACTAAAGCTATGGTGCATCAAATTGGTGAAAACAATGCTTTCATGCCGCTGAATCAAACCAAAACGCTGGGTAACGATGACCAGGCTTTTTGGGGTATGGCCGCCATGTCCGCGGCAGAGGTGAAATTTCCGGACCCTCCGGAGGGGCAGTCGTCATGGCTATCTCTGGCGCAAGGTGTTTTCAATACTCAAGCTAGCCGTTGGGACACTACGACGTGTGGTGGCGGGCTCCGGTGGCAGATTTTCCAGTTCAACAACGGCTATAACTACAAGAACACTATTTCCAATGGATGTTTCTTCAATATTGCTGCTCGCCTCGGGAAGTACACTGGAAATCAGACTTATGTAGACTGGGCTGAGAAGATGTGGGACTGGGTAGAGTCTATCCATCTTATGGAGATTCAGAAAGACGGGGGATACCACTTCTACGACGGTTCTGACGACACCATCAACTGCACCAAAGCCAACCACATCCAATGGACGTACAATGCAGGTGTATTCTTGCTTGGAGCAGCTACCATGTGGAATATTGTAAGGTCAATAGCCGTCTCCCAAGGGCGCGAACTAACTCCATACAGACTGATTCTGATATATGGAAGACTCGTACGACCCGCATCATCAACGGGACCAACGTGTTTTTCTCCAACGACGCGCCCAACGTCATGACCGAAGTCGCCTGTGAAGGCAATGGGAAATGCGACGTCGACCAGAGGTCTTTTAAGGCCTATTTGTCTCGATGGATGGCCGCTACTATCAAAGTAGCTCCTTGGACATTTGATCTTATCATGCCCCGGCTGCGGGCCTCTGCGGTTGCCGCTGCCAAGCAATGCAGTGGAGGAGAAGATGGAAAAACGTGTGGTCTCAAATGGACTACCAACGGAGTATGGGACGGTAGTTATGGTGTCGGCGAGCAAATGAGTGCTCTTGAAGTCGTTCAAGCCATGTTGATTAACAAGGTTGATGGCCCTGTGTCCGAGAAAACCGGTGGTATCAGCAAGAGTAACCCATCCGCGGGCTCTGAGAGCACCGACAAACCAATAACATTCGACGAAATTACCACGGGTGACAAGGCTGGAGCTGGCTTCCTTACAGCATTGGCCCTTATTGCTATATTGGGCGGTGCTTGGTGGATGGTGTCTTAAGTGGAATTGCAATTCGGTTTGTTAGGTTTTAAGTTCTACTACTTTCTTTTTCTCACTATGCATCTATTGGGTTTCAACCTTGGTCTAGAGGATAACATGGTCAATAATCACAACAGGAGTCTGTTATCGGTGTTAGTGTATTTACTTGGGGTTAGCTTGGTTTGTCTTTCCTTGCCGTCTCGTTCTTTTGCATTTGCTTTTCGGAATGGGAGAACTCAGAGAGATAATACAATACCCTTGCAATTATACTCCGCTTTATTCGTGATATTGTTCATTACTGTGAGATATATATTTACCCATGATTTAAATCTCGGGCAGTCTTCCACCGGTAGTGATGTCACACAGGAAGGTTCTGTATACTTGACGCCTATCAATGGGTCTTGTTCATCATGGCGTGCTTCATGCAATCTTCGTCTACCTGATGGGAAGGTTGGGCGCTCCACCATATGGAGTTTGGGGCTCGGAAGCGCGGCGATGCATCTCCGAAAGCGGAGGTGTCGGTTGGGCCATGTGGCGCGGAGCCGCGAAAAAATTCGGCCCTTCACCTGGGCAGTTATCAGCAACATCCCCCACTAACCTTCCCTCTTAAAAAAACCATGAGACCACGTCGACCTTCATATCCTGCTACGACTCCTGGGCGCAGTAGCTCAAACATATCTACCAAGACTCCTGTCCACTTTATTGCTAATCGCCATGCTCCATACACCGCTTCACTGACCTCCTGGTCCGGAAATTTCCTCTCTCTTCACTTCCCTACGACCGCTCCTATCTGTGCTCACCGCTCCTCCCCCACCGTCACCCGTGTTTCACTCCCACAAATATGCACCCTTAGTCACCCCGACCGCTCCTCATGGCCTCGCCCCCCCCCCCCCCCCCCCCCTATCGTTTGGACATACGTTCACTTTACGAAGACTCTCTTTGCTCGAGAGACCATCGCTTCGGTGCTTGAATCACCTCTTTCACTAGGTTCGTACTACGTGTTCCATTTTCTTTCTCTCTTGTACTACCCCAATCATCATGATGAAATAGTCCTATTTTTTAGATGTTAGACTTTCGATCCTTCGGGATATGTGATGGCAAAGACTTTCTGATCCAAATTTCATACACTTCAATATTTTAGGGAGATTCGGTTGAATAAAGACACTGACTTGTGAACTTCTAGAATCCATCGACCTTCACCATGTGCGGCATTATCGCCGTCATCCACGCGAATCCCGCGTCAACTGCTGCAGCAGTTGAAATCCACGATGCCCTGTATCTTCTACAACATAGAGGACAAGATGCTTGTGGTATCGCAACATGTGGAGCTGGTGGACGCTTCTACCAATGCAAAGGAAATGGAATGGCATCCAAGGTCTTCCAAGACGGTGCTCGAGTTGCGGACCTTCCCGGTTTCATGGGATTAGGGCACTTGAGATATCCCACCGCTGGCAGCAGCGCAAACTCGGAAGCGCAACCCTTCTACGTCAACAGCCCTTACGGCATCTGTTTGACACACAACGGGAATCTCATCAACGCACCCGAGTTGAGGCACTTTTTAGATAAAGAAGCCTACCGTCATATCAATACCGACAGTGATAGCGAGCTGATGCTCAACATTCTCGCTCATGAGCTCAACGAGACTGGAAAAGCCCGCGTGAACGCCACCGATTGCTTTGCAGCCCTGGAACGGATGTATAAGCGCTGCGTTGGTGGATGGGCATGTACTGCCATGCTTGCTGGTATGCCACCCATTGATATTTATCTTCATTGTGATATGCCTAATCATGAGTAGGGTTTGGTCTCATCGGTTTCCGGGATCCGCATGGCATTCGCCCCATGGTTTTGGGTTCCAAGCCTTCGGAATCGGGACATGGAACTGACTACATGATGGCTTCTGAGAGCGTTGCTCTCGTTCAATGTGGCTACAAAACTTTCCAGGATATCCTTCCTGGCCAAGCAGTGATCATCGAGAAGGGAAAAGAACCAGTTTTCCACCAGGTCCACCCTCAACTCGGTTATACCCCCGACATCTTCGAATATGTTTACTTTGCTCGCCCAGATACAGTCATTGATGGCATCGACGTGGATGAAAGCCGACGTAATATGGGCTTCAAACTTGCTGAGACTATAAAACGACAACTCGGCCCTGAAACCCTTGCTGAGATCGATGTGGTTATGCCAATTCCAGAGACCAGTATCACATCCGCCCTTTGCGTTGCTGAGGCGCTTGGTAAACCTTATTGCCAAGGATTCGTCAAGAATCGTTACATCTTCCGCACATTCATAATGCCCTCGCAAAAGCTTCGCCAGAAGGGTGTCCGGGCGAAGTTAAATCCTATGCGCAAAAAGTTCGAAGGAAAGAATGTTCTGCTCGTGGACGATTCGATCGTCCGTGGCACTACGTCCCGTGAGATTGTGATCATGGCTAGGGAAGTGGGTGCAAAGAAGGTCTTTTTCTCTTCTTGCGCGCCACCAATCACCTATGCCCATATCTACGGCATTGACCTTGCGTCCTCTTCAGAACTAATCGCACATCATCGGGACTCTAGTGCTATCGCTAAGATCATTGGTGCGGATGACGTGATATACCAGTCCCTTCCTGACCTGGTCGAAGCCTGTGCTGCTTTGTCGCCTCGTAACCCAGCTACGCAAAAATTCGAGGTCGGTGTCTTCTGTGGAAAGTATGTCACTCCCGTTGACGATGGCTACTTTGAGCACCTTGAGCGCATAAGAGGTGAAACCCGGAAGATGAAGGTCATGGAATCCGCCCGCGAAGCAGTGGTGCAAGGTGTTGCAGACCAACAGCAGATCCGCCTAGCTGCCGCAGGCGCGGATGTGGACAGATTTGGGAATGTCGTTCCAGCTGAAAATGGAGTCGACGGAAATTCGCAGCAGAAACGCCCTTCGTTGGCTAATGGAACAGTAGGAGGTGCCCGTGCTGATGAAGGGGTCCGGCCTGGCAACTTTGAAGAGAGGATAAAGAGTGAACAGCAAATCCGGGTCCGGTCAAGTCAGGTTCGTGCCTTTAACCCATTGCTATTCTATAGTGCTAACATGGATATAAGGACATTTCTATGCATAACTTCAATGATTACGTTTAACGACCACGAGCCGTGCTGAGTAGGAAGACGGCATAGGCATCATGTTTGAGGGCACCCATGCCTTGTGAGCCTTAAAATGAATCATGAGCGCAGGCTGTTTGGAGTTACGGAATTTGGTTCGGTCAGGCGCAGTCAGTATGGGGGTTCAAATAGTCTCCTTTGCATACATAATAGCACATCCAGGCACATGCACCTTAAAAACAGTATCCCTACGTAGCTGAGGAATATTCACAGAAAACCAATACTACATTCGGCCATCTACACTTAAAGAGTTTCGTATTTTGGGGATGCTGGGTTGTCACTTCCATCGTGAGAGTTGAGCATTGAAATCACGCTGCTCAAATGTTTGTCCATCCCGACTTCACCTCTAAACATCGACTCTCCCATTCACTCAACATATGGCACAATCCTCGACACACGCTGATAGCTGGATGGACAGCAATATCGTCATTACTGGTGATCTTGGGGGACAGTTGGGCTCGGGAGAAGGGCCTCCTGGGTGAAGGCCCACACGTGACTGTCCTGGTAAATGAAGTAACTAGTGTGAAGGTGAGTCTGAGATGGCCAAAAGTGAGCGTGACATTCGACCCTTTACCGCTAGCTCTATCACAAGTGACAGCCTCTATAGGGACGCCTTCTTATGGTCTCGACTCCACAATAGAACACCACGACGTCTCAATTCAGTCCGGAACTTCATAAAGGCGGCTTTCCTCTGGTTCTTCTCTCATATTCGTAGCAGCGTACCTCATCTCGTCTTCCCTCGAAACATTAAGGCAGGGGCTGCCACCGCGCTATCCTCTTTTCGTACTTTTACCTACTGTGCCTTGCTCTTTTATTAATTCGGCCACCCTCACCCACAGACCATTCCAGCGACACGCTAGCGTGATAGTACTCTTTTTCTCACGGGACTGGCGTCCACCTTCTTGCTTCGGTCTGCCTGATTTCTTTTCGATTGCCCCCTTCATCTGTGGCTTTACTGCGCTCTTCCTCACCGGACGCTTACCTCTTGAGGCGGAACCGACACCGGTTGTACTCAAGCTTTTCTCAGTTCTCTTCTTCATACTGCTTTGTTTGGCGAGACTGCTACAGTGCCTCTTGCCGGATACTCCTCATAACAATGTCTGCACAGGAGCGGATCGTCATTTCCGATAGCGAAGACGAGTTTCGGGATGAAGGTTTCTGCAACGCCGTATATATTAGCAGTGACGACGAAGATTCGGATGAAAGCCCGGATGATGACCATGAGGATGACAGCTCTGACGAAGATTACAAGGTGACCATGGAGATGATGGGGAACAACCCTGATGGTCTGTTCAAAGTCCTAGCGAGCAGCCAACGCACTCCCGCCCGTCGACGGACCAGAAACAACCAGCGACCTCAAATCGAGCCCATAACATCATCAGAGACCTTGATGGTGTCCTGCGAGTTCAATGGCCTGACTATTCGTGTTGACAACACCGTTGAAATGAAGCTACCGCCAGGCTCACCCCGCTGCATTTCACCGCCAGGCGCAAAGCGTGAGGCTGGTTCAGAACTTCACAGTGCGGATTTTTTACGCGTCAAGCACATAATCCGGCATACCCAAACTGGCAACATTCGGCTACGTGGATATCGCTTCCGTCGCGCGAAGTATTTTCAGCAGCTCTTTGATTGGATGCTCAACGAAGTAGCGATGCTGGTCGAAGTCCAGGGAAGAGACTCAAAAGATATCAAGATACAAGGAATGGTGGATATCCCACTAGAAGACGTTAAGGGGCTGCGGGAGCTTATTCTTACGGAGAAGCCGTACCCGCAACTCTCTTTCCGTGAAATACGTTTTCCTGTCTATTCCCAATATAAACATGAGCGAAAAAAGCATATTTTCGAGAACGGCCGGCTTGTGTGCCGATGGGTTTATACCAGAATCATTAACGATAAAGGAAAGAGCTATGAAGGTTCAGTAAGAAAGATCTTTGCTCGGGAATCAGACAAGATCGGAAGAAAAACTGGAGAGGGGAACACGCCCCAGAGACCGATTACTGTGGTTTCAGGCAGCGGCTCTACAGAAAGCTCTCCTTCCATGGAGTTTCTCAATCATGATCCAACAATTCTGGAGCAAGCATCCCGTCTTGACAGAAAGGACCCCGACCGCCAGTACACTTTCGGGGACTTTTTCTGCGGTGTTGGGGGCACCTCCCAAGGAGCACAAGATGCCGGTCTTAAAGTTCGTTTCGGTCTGGACTTTGATAAAGATGCTTGCGAAGCATATAAGGAGAACTTCCCTCGTACACTTGTCTTTCATAAAGATGCCCATTTATTTCTCTCCCAAGACCCCAACCACATTGGGCAGAATCACCTTTACAAAGATGATCCCATTCGTATCAAGGACCTGATGGGAACGGATATCGTGCACCTCAGTCCGCCTTGCCAATACTTTAGCCCGGCTCATACTCGCGACGGTAAAAAAGACCAGGCAAATTATGAGGCGATATACACGGTGGCACCTATCTTGAGCCTCTTAAAGCCACGCATCGCTACTTTGGAGGAGACGCCGGGGTTGTTAACCCACAGGCAGCACTCTAATATTTTCTGGGCGCTGTTGTGCCAACTTAATAAAGCCGGATACAACGTGCGATACAAACGAGCGAATCTAGTTGAGTACGGCCTCGCCCAACCACGTAGACGGCTCTTTATAATGGCTGCGCGGCAAGACGTACCTCTCCCGGACTTCCCTAAGCCGACCCACGGAGAGAAGGGGTCGGGGCTTCTCCAATTCCACTACGTATGGGATGCCTTCGATCCCTTACGGACGGCAAACCCTCGCCAACTAGCGCGTGACAAATTTCATCAGCCTCAGAACATGAAGCTCTTTACCATTCCGAAGACGAGCTACGATCCAACGAAGAATTTCCTCAGAGGTTTAATAACGACGAGTGGAGGCGATGGATATCATTCATCGGGGTTACGGCGCCACACCGTTCGCGAAAATGCCCTCCTCCAGTCTTTTCCGCTTGACTACATATTTGTCGGCCGGCCAAGCCAAGCACAAAGACAAGTCGGGAATGCGGTACCCCCTAAGGTTGCTAAGACATTCTATCAACACTGTATCAAGTTCCTACGGGCGTTCGACCATGGACTGGTAGGCATTGAAGATGACCCTTCTAAAGTCGATGGATTATTCGACAGGAATGGGAAACTAAAGCGAAGGATGCGACCTGCTGGGTTGGCCACTCCCCAACCTAGCCAACCTGTCACTCCAAGGAGTTCTGACAGATCGGCTGCTCATGGATCATATCAACTCAGCACTGCGCTCTCCCAGCGACTTGGTTCCCTCAAGAAGAGGGGTATTCCAGATGCTCCAGATACTATAGATACTCCAGACACTCCCACCAAGAAGAAGAATAGGGTCATCACAATTCCCCCAGGAAGCCAGCCCACCGCGTCCCCCATTAGTCGACCCAGCAGCGCCAACCTCGCAACTCAAGATGAGATTATAATGACGTGGGAGTCACGAGTCCGGGGCCGGCAGTACTTTGATCTTACGTCTGAAGAAGGGATTAGAGCAGCGCAACAAAGAGGGGGTACTCCTCCTGGCTCAATTCGCGTTGTTCCCAACACGAACGCGGCATCTCCCTGTCATACAACCATGGACAGGGCTGGTTTAGCCCGTGACACACCACAGACTCCATCCAGTGCGCCTCGACACGAACATACCGGTATCGGGCATGAAGAAGAGACCATGATGACGCCGGTGTCGCGAGGCTTGGCTACTCAAAGATCCGGTGTGCGCAATTCACCGTTGACGCCATCCCCTGCCTCTCGGCGTGGTTATATCGGTCTCGAGAGCGCTACACCGCAAACTTCGTCTAGAGCTGCTCAGCTGAAGCGTGTTCGCTTCACAGCCGATAGACTACCAATTTTTTCCTCTCCCATTCGGCGTGGAAATGTCGACCTTACGACTGATACACGGCCAATTGCATCTCGTTTCAATCAACCCGGGCAGGTCGGTCTCACGTCTACTATATCCCAGACCCTTCCCTATTCTACTCGAAGCGGTCGAAATGACTTCAGAAATGAAGAGGAGATCTCAACGTGGAAATCGCGGGTCTTGAGCACTTCAATATCAAACCGACATGGACACATCAGCATCGCAACTGAAGAAGAGGTTACGCCGACTTGGGAATTGGGAGCATTTGCGTCTACGAGGTCGTCGAGCCATCACAAGAGAATCGACCTCACCACTGAAGAAGAGATTACGGTGAGGGAGGAGTCGAGGGCAACCTATGTGACAATGATCGGAGCCGCCTCAGGCAGTCTCATTGCTCCAGTAAACCCTCCCCCACGTCGCATCACGAGAAACAGAGTCCTTTCAGGTGCTTACGGTGATCAGCCATCAGTTTCTTCTGTCGATCTATTCACTTCGAGGAATCCAGTTGCTCCAATAAACCCTAACGCGGAATCCGCTCCTCCTATCACGAGGAACGGAGCTGGTTCAGGTGTTTACGGTGCTTCACCACAGCGTTCCCCAGTTAAGACTCACAAAATCGCTTCGCGCAGATCCATTGCTCCAATTAATACTTCCGCTCTTCCTACCCTGAGAAATGGAGTGGATTCAGATGTTCGTTGTGCTGAAGCACGATATTCTCCGGTTAGTCCACGAGCCGTTTCAGGCGGTGAAACTGATCTGAGGAACTCTTCCACTCTTCCCAGCAGCGCTAGAATAAGGGGCCAAATTGGTTCACGCATCCGTGGTGCTCCTCCACTGCATTCGCTAGTTCATCAAGCCACCTCGTGCAGTTCCATTGCTCCAATAAATCCATGTGTCCTTCCCACCACCGGGAAGAGAGAGGGTTCAGGTACTCTGTGTGCTTCACCACAGCGCGCTCCTAATAATTCAACCACGTCGTGCCGCCCTATCGCTCCGACTAATCCTTCTGCTCTCTACACTGCTAAGGATGGAGTTGGCCAAGATGTTTGTGTTATTCAACCACTGGTTTCTCCGACTGATCCCGTCCTGAGGCGGGCGGTTGTGTTGGAGAGGGCATTAGTAGCCCAAGCTCGTGGAACTATGATCAATCTGGCTGATTGAGCGTGGTATTCCTGTGTGAATGTGGTTGGAGGGGGGTGTCATTATGAGTTTCGGTGTGGTTCGTGGTGGTGGTGGTAAGGTGGGTATGTGAACACCAACTTTACTTTACTAAGTCTCTACTTTACTGAGCCCCTAACTTTACTGAGTCTCTACTCTACTAAGTCTTTATTTCATAGAGCCTTTGCTTCACAAATTCTTTCGCGTTTTTTTTTTCTTCTATCGTTTTCTTTCGGTAACCCGTATATTCAAATCCATAACCATAAATGGAAGAGAAGGAACGAAGATACTTCCGTAGTATCTTTTCTTTCCAATAGGTCGGCTGGCCTAAATGTATGTCTGGGGATTTATGGGCGAATTCAGTATGGATTTTGAGGTTCAGAGAAAAGCAAGAACCGTCAGAGGGGAAAAAGAGAAAAAAAAAGAATAAGGAAATTTCCAACCCTAAATGATATTTTTTTTGTTGGTTGTGTTGTGATGATAAGGAAAAACATGGAACCCCGTTAGCCGTGTAATACCTTCAGCCCTGAAAGAATGCTGTTAATGATACGTTAAGTTTAAACTTACGCTGTCGCTTCCGTTTGCTTTTCTCTTTCCACGCCAGACCGTATGACTTCGAGGGGTTTATGATAGCACTTGCTAAGAGGTTGCAGAAGCCTAGTATGGGGACCGGTGATTTAGATACTGAGGTAGATATGAGCCATATAGACGGTTATTTTTTTTCCATTTCTACGCATCATGTAGACGTGGTATCTTACATTCGCTAACTACGATTATTTTGAATAGTATTACAAGCAGTCATAGCGTCATCCCCTTTCATCTTGGCCTCCTCCTCCTCCTCCTCCTCCTCCTCTTCTTCTTCTTTCTTTTTAACGATTAGCATCCCGGCCAGTTGTGGCTTAATTTCAACCTAGATTCAAACAGAATCAAAATGCAGTATCGACTATACGTCTACCTGTAACAACGCCTCACCCACCGAATGGAAACCCCGGATCCAAATCGCGTATTTAATCCTCATGGCCTCGCGCTACTGGACCAGTAGCAGATATGGCCACATTTTAAGGCATCCGGCCCTCAAAACCCAGTCTAACTAGCCTTACTGTAAAGGCCAAGGCGGGCCGAACGGCTGACATGCGCCTTCCGTCGTTCCGCCTATCCCCAAAGCCCCGTGATGTCTGAGCTATCTAGCGCTGCGATAAGAGCTAGAGATATGCACCATAGGGCGCCTAACTCGGCCCCTAAAGATACACAAAGGGCTGGAAAAGCGAGCTCAGCGTCTATTGCGGCCCCTAAGAGAGACAAAGGCTGGAGTGAGCTGCCCTTCGCATCCAGATGGAATGGGCGCGGTATATGCATTGATGCGGAGAAGTTCGATTGGGCTCGATTTGACCATCGATAGTACTCTCCGAGATATAGTCACTTTTGGATGAGGAGGGCCCGATAATGGTCATGCGTCCAAGGCGAACCAACTTCCCTAGAGCTGCTAGTTTCCGCGCCTGCACGTCTCAGCACCTCCTAGAAAATATTGCTTCGTTGCTGAGCATGATCGGTCTCACTGGCGTTGAGTTTGGCCCCAAGAAGAGTATGCTTCGATTAGACAGGCGTGCCCTGCGTGATTGACTTCGTATATGCACTCTGCGGATAAGGATGACGGGGCACGACGCATAGTGCGGGGTGTGGGGGCGGAGAAAGTCGATTGGTAGTCGTGCTTTGAGTTTCACTGTTGGAGTTGGGGGGTAGGTTGTAAGTTGTGGTGCGGATGATCCGTTATACAAATTGCAATTATAGAAGTGGCACCTCTTATCAAACCCAAGCCAGGACTGACTCACAACTAAGCGGACTCCAGTAGAACCTAGCATTACGTTTCAATTGGAATCCTGAGTATGATTCCATATCGTTCCGGAGGAAAGATTTACTGCTTATATCAGCCAGCCATATGAACTTGTATCCCCATGTCTAGGCGTCTAGCTTCTGGAAATACAATTCATCTCCGGCTTTTATAAGTGAAGAGCACGGCATATACGAGTGCATGCGGTTATTACCCTAGAGAATAATTTCAATTTTCTCAAAACAAGGCTGAGTGAGTTGTTCTTCGTCTGTTCTTCTCATGATTGACCTCATATACGCACCCTGTGGGCTAGAATGACAGTTCGAGACGCAGATTGCGGGGTGCTGGCGCGAAGGGGAGTGGTTGGGAATGATGGTGTATGTTTTATACGGGACTCGGGAAAGGGTGGTTTTGGTGGTGTAATGGTTCGCCTGAAGTCGGTTGGGGAAACATAGGGTGACACAGAGCTCGGAGATGTGGAGCTGTGGTGGTGAGAGTTGTAAAGTAGTGGCATGTCCAGTTGGGTTTCTAGAAGATGGCGAAGTGGAGGGTCGGGTTGAAGAGCGGGTGGAGCGGATATGCGAGGTGTTAGGTGTGAGACGGATGATATCTATAGATGAGAGGGTATATGGCTGGTCACAAATGATTGGTAAGTGCAACTGTGGTTGATGTTGTGCTAGGAATGGCTTTTTCTTAAGTTGGGCTTGAGCTTTCTGTAGAGGTTAGAAGTATGTGTTAGATAAGGCACGCTGGAGCAGGTCGTATGCCTAAGTTAGGAAACTCCTCCGGACAGTTTCACGTGGAAGTGGTGGTGCTGTATGTGTCTCAGCACTAGGTCGAGGTTGTACAATATCTGATAACAGCATGGGTGGGCCTGTGGTTGATAGTGTCTGCTTGGGAGGGGGGGGAGCATGAACGGAGAAAGAAAGAAAGAAGGAAGAGGAGAGTGATCTCAGCCTAATCTTGAGTTAGATAGAATACGGAGTATGGATGGGGAGCACGATGGAGTTTCATGGTGCTACAGGTGCTGAGAGCATATGGCGGGGGAGGGAGGGCTGTTCTGTCTCTATCGCGCGAAAAGTGGATCGGACTGACTGTCGTCGAAGATATGAAGCAAGAGTGCTTCTTTAAATGTTAGGAAACTAAAGGTCAGTGTCACAAATTAGTTGGGCGCGAGACAAAGTCATAAAAGGAATGATTGCATGGCAACTATCTCACCTCAAAATCATAGAAAGAACGAACATGCTTCAATCATAACATCCAAGATCGCATATAATAAGTATTAGACTCTCTCCTTATCATTTGATTACTCGGCTAGGCTTCAACAGTACCATACTTTCATGGCTTCCGATCCGTAAACCTTCCATATGCTCTGAGTAACCAACATTCGCCCACTCCATCTCGACCCAACAGAAAACGCAGCAGAAAACATAATTCAGACAGCCTACCCAATTTGACGCGAAACTTGCGAAAAAAAAAAAAAAAAAAAAAAAAAAGAAACAGAAAACCCACACAAGACCTCCCGATTATTATAGCAAGCCAACCAAGCCAGACACCCGTTTAATGAAATGATCAAAAACTGAGAGCCGCCCTGATGCATTTCCCTTTCTGTCCCTTTGCCGATTCTGCCACTCTAAATGTGCGAGAAATAAAAACAGATATCCTCCTTCCGTTACACGTATAGGATATAGGAAAGAGAGATCCAAAATGCATCGAATATGAAAGTCCTTCACTGTCAGTCCGAATATAGATATTCGAAAGAACAAAAAGGAAACAGGAAAGGGGTTTTGGCGAGATCCGTTGCATACGAGAGGTCTTTGTGAGGAACGCGAGATGAAAAACTAACAGGCAAAGGAGATTTGTATGCATAAAATCGCTGCAAAATACCGCCCATGAAGCCGTAGATCCCGATTGAAAGAAGATTTTACGAACAATGAAACAATGGAATTACTAAAGCCGCGCGCATAAGAAAAAGGACAAAGCTATGATGAGTGATGATAAGCGTTTGACACGGACGGCCCTGGAGACAGTAGTACGCCTTTTTCTAGTGCCAGTTCTCCAGAGAATCAGCGGCGACCTCCACTAATCCCGGACGACCTATTAAGCGCGTTAAGCATGTCGCGATCGGCCCCGCTGCGGTTGGTATCGCTCACGATATCGGTGATACGCATTCCCGGCCGACTGGTACTCGATCCAGCCGGAGGAGGGGGGGTACGCCCGTCCGACCGTGGAGGAAGAGGCCGGAGAGTCGTGTCTGCCGGCGGTGTCGCATAGTAAGGAGCGGTTCCTGGGGTACTAGGGGGTCCCTGATTGTTTGGGGACGACGAAGTGCGATTTGCATCGTATGCGTAGCCGTTCAGTGGAGACGAACGGCGAGGAGCCGGCGGTGCTCCATAGTATGGAGTGCCTGCGGGTGCAGGAGCGGGCGCCGACTGGTAGGGAGGCGCATAACTGGCGTGACTTGTCGCATGCTGGGTGCCCGTATAAGGGGCAGCAGAGTAGGGTGAAGGGGCCGACGAATAATGAGCGGGGGCAGCGGTAGCTGGAGACACAGCACCCGTGGTTAGAGTAGTTGGATCAGGATAAGTGTACTCCGCACGAGCGCTCTTCTGAGGGGGAGGTTGTGATGATGAGGCAGTGTGCATTGGGGGAAGAGAGTCCATATGGGGCTCAGTATATGGCCTCTTCCTGCTGTTGCTGGTGCTGCTGCTGCTCGATGCATCACGATTCCCTCCCTCATGGGCAGCACCGGGGGGAGGAGCCAGGGAAGAATGAGCTTCATACGGACCTGTGGGGCTTGGCAAATACTGCTGCCCGTGCGGAGGAGGTTGGCCATATTGCTCTGGAGGTGGAGCATGACCGTTTGGAGGAAGCGGCTGGCCATAGGCTCCGTACAATTGTGGGGGAGGTTGTCCTTGTCCTATTCCGCGCCACACCGTATGAGCTGGCACAAACGCCTGAGCTTGGGCCGAGACGGGTGTGAAGATACATTCTTGGTTGAACCGCAGGCAGTTGCCGCAACGACCGTCTTCAGTTGCCTCGAAACCGGTACAACGAATCTGTGACAAGCTAGGTCAGCTTTAGAGATTCCCCTAGTTGGAGATACTGAATTACCTTGCGCCTACGGCAGTAACGGCATGCTATGGCTGTTCTCTGACGAGGTGCTGGAGGCTGGTGGCCATGGTTCATGTAGTTCGGTGGAGGTGGCCTTGCGTATGGGTCTGCCGGTGGCGGGGCACGATAATGGATCTCGTGTGGTGCCGGCAGACGGTATCCAGGTGGTGGTTGAGGCTGAACAGAAGTCATGTTTGGTGGGGGTTCGGCAGGGCTCGGTGGTGGGTAAGAAGATTGGGTGATCTACAGGACCAGGGAGTTAGCAAGATGTTCTGGGATACGATCTGTCTATGAGATATCGAGGAAGGGAAGCACAAGGCATGTTCAACGTGAGGTCCCAGATATGACAGATGACATACTTGAGCAGACTGTGCTGTGTATGGGATACTTACGGGCTGTGCGGTGTTTGGTGATGATGCGGACTGCTGATGATGCTGGGGATTCTGAGGTGGTTGCGGACTCCAGTAAGTAGGAAGCTGGCCGTGGCCGCCTGTGTGAGGAGGAGGGTACATTATTTCTAAGGGTCTCGGTCCGCCGCGGAAGGCCGGGAGCCGCCGTGTGGTCTGAATTATTTCCGCCTTAAAACGTGTGCAGTGTCACGTCGATCATAACCCAGGGCTGGGCAGCGATATTCAGGTGGTTGCAGAAGCGCAGGATCGCAGGATCTGTGTCTTGGAGCTGAGAGGAGGATTCGAGAGAGAATGTGCGCGGTGAGCGAGGCACAACAGAAGCAGTCAGCAGCAGCAGCAGCAGCAGCAGCGGCGGCGGCGGCGGAGGCGGCGGCGAGGGGGGGCGGAAGAATGGGGGTGGTGTGGTCGGGTTGGAGTGTAAGAATGGACTGCGGCGTAGCAATGGTGGCAGCAGTCCACAGGCGGCAGCAGTGGCAGCAGTGGCAGTAGTGGCAGCAGCAGCTGGAGGCGAGTTGACGTGAGGTGAGCGGCGTTGGACGGTGACACGAACCGGTGACGGCCCGCAGGACAGGGGCTCGCTGTAGGTAAGAAAGAAAGGGAGAGGCAGTGCAAAAATCGAGGCACCACTGCAGCGCCAAGATGAAAGGGAAGAGCGGGTGCCAGGTGGGAGTTGTGTGAGTTTGGTTCTGGAGTGCGGCACAGTGCGGGCGTGTTCGTGGAGGTGGTTCGAAGTCTTTGAGGGGAGAAGAGTGCGAAATGGTGAGAAAGAGGATTTTAGGGGAAAGCCAGAGAAGCGGAAAGTCCGAGGAGGGGAGAGAAAACGAAAAATGGCAGCGGATGGAGCAGCTTGTTGGCGGGGTCCGTTCCAGTTCACAGTGCTTTTTCGTCGATATCTCTCTTGAAGGCAGTTGCAGTCGACGACTTTTCGACTATGAATGATGCGTTGATATGTCTGATGAAGAAGTGTGCGTCGAAATTCGCAGCGGGGCGCGGTGCCGGCGGTGGTGCTGAGAGGAAAAGCAGATGATGCGCTGATATGGAGGAAGTCTCGCAAACAAGACTCAAAACACACACACACATACACACACACACACACACACACACACACACACACGCACGCACACACACGCACACACACACACAGTCGTTGATCGATGACTGTGCAAGACTCTTTTCACACTCTCAAGCGCCGTAACAATACAGGTACAGCCTTATGGTGGAAGCAACAGAATCTTTGTTGTGTGCGGTTGGACGCTGAGTGAAGGGGGTACCGACTGAAGGGAGGCGAGCCCGAGAGAGGGGAGGATGGGGGGGTTTTTTGGGAAGACGGAGACGGCAAAGGCCACACTAGAAGCTAAGAAGGCGACTCCCGTGCATTATTACTGCCCAGCCCTTAAGCCCAGTCCGCGCCGCCAGTCGCCCAACCCTGACAACCCTCATCCTTGTTCTCAAACCCCCCAGCACTACCACCTTGTCCACAACACCTTGTCTATTTACGAGCATTCCCTTGTTAACCAAGTACTGCTGAGCGCTGAGTGAGTAAATGGGTCCTATTGTGACGAACGAACCTTGCAAAAACTTCCCGTCTTCATATACCCTCTATTGTTCTATATTCCCATATTGCTCCCTACCCAAAAAAAAAAAAAAAAAAAAAAAAAAAAAAAAAACCCCCAACAGTTCCCCGGCAAAAGGAAAAAAAAAAAAAAAAAAAAAAAAAAAGGTACGTACATTGTCTGCTAGTATGACGCATATCAACTACGTATTCATTTTCATTTTCTATAATAAATCCTCTATGCAGCATGCACCGTGATTCGGATTAGAAGCAAAGCCCGGCCACCGGCGGAAACGGGGGAAACTCCGTAACAGATACCCGTAGTGGGCGTTAGTCAAGTCCCTCCTTCACGCTTTCGGGCTGGCAACTTTGAACACGAACCCGGGCACAGGCAACTCGAGCGACCGCCCATCGCTCCACCACAACGTGCGCGACCGACGATGCGAGCCTCGAGTGGAGCAACCACAAACCACAAATAGGCCATTTCTAAATTCTGTCTGTCCGCCTCTCCGCCCTCTCCCTCAACCGGCTATGTGCATTCATATACCATGTCATACCTCGCATACACTATGAGCAGCATTCGGCTGTGCTGGCTGCTTCATCTCTGAAATGGGCCGAAAACGAGATGCAGATGAACTCACAACCAAGTGATCGCACCCATCGAAGCCCCCCTTCCCTTCTGGCAGGCCTCTGCATCATACTGCACCTCAGGCCCTTTCGACGAACGACGTACATGGTGGACTATGGGCGTGACTGGGGCTGCAGCAGGGCACATGCTGGTGCTGGAATGATGCAGAAGAAATGGCGTTGGGCTGCTCGCAGCGTCTGGCTGGCTGGCTGGCTGGCTTGTTGGCTGTGGTGGTGTTGTTGCTTCGTCTCTCCTCTCATGCAGGCCCCTTAGCACAGTTTGTTGTTGACCTGTTGACCTGTTGACCTGTTGACCTGTTGACCTGTTGACCTGTTGACCTGTTGACCTGTCGACCTGTTGACCTGTTGACCTGACGTATTTTTTTGCGAGGCGGTCAGCTCTCTTTGCGCTACCTTAGCGTGCCCTCACTAGGTATTTTTAAAATTATAATAGGCTCGCGCTACTCTGCACCACGTCGTTTTCGCTGGGGGCGGGCGCGGCCTCGCTGACTTTTTTCACCTGGATCTTCGGCCAGGGCGACAAGCCTAACAAGGGCCGTGATGCGGGCGGCTGTCCCCGTCTTGCAGCAAACGCGTGGCTCGGACGCCGAAAAGACAAAGAAGACCTGTGTGATGAAGCGATGATACGATGCGATGGCTGCTGCAATATATCTACCCGAGGTCACGTTGCGTTCTTGCAATCGGTATGCGACTGGCTCCTTGCGGAGGTGTGCTCGTGACGGGTCTTGCTGTCATCTGGGAAAAGAACACTGCAGGTCGCCTCGAGCATACTGTGCGCTTAGTGCGTGCTGCGTTAATAAAAGGTATCATCTACTCCGGAGTACGGAGTCGCGCGTACAGACACATTTATGCACGAAGAACACGCACAGCGCTGTGCCGCAAAAACTCACAGCCGCCTTTCCGCGATGGTAGACCGCTTATATGCGAAGCCGTATCGGATGCTGATGACTTGCACACTGTGTCTCTCGTCTGCAAAAGAGGTTGTCTGACATAAAAAGGCAGTTGACGGCGCGTCGGATAACTCTCACTGTTTTTGAATTCGCTAGCTTCTTCCGCTCGCCTCAAAACTGCGGTTGCTTTTTGGATCTCCCCAGCTGAAACAACGAGTATGAAGGAATCTGCAGCCGCCGTTTTTTTTTTTACACCGTTAATCGCGCCTGAGCGGGAAAGCGGTTGCACAGGTCGGGCGTAAACTCTATCTTTACTTCAGTATTTGTCATTTTCTTTACCGCGCCAACCACCAGAGGCTGCGATGAGGAAAGGATTGCTTGTACTCTCCGTAGTTGAAAGACGTCCACTCTCGGCGCCTCCCACCTGCTCTCCTTACCTGCAGCAGATGGTCTCTCGTATACGACCCGTACAATTATGCGGTGGCCTCTCCACTCCGCATTTGCATCGTCTTCCGAAGCGTGCCGCACCTTCAGCGCGCAAAGCCCGGCAGATGATCTTTGACCTTTCTTCGCTGGCGCTCGGCCCGAAAACGCACCTGGATGATTTCGTCAAGCCAGTCCCAAAGTTTCAAGCGCGCCCCCCGGTCCACTATCCTGGTGCGTGGGTGGACAAGGGTTCCATGTTTTATCCCGTGAACTTGCTCGTTTCGGGCCACTGGCGTTCCTTTGGTGCTTTTCGGCTTCAACGCCGAGATTCGATTCATGTCTTGTCTCAGATATCGCATGCGGGTTTGCAGCAGCAGCCTGAAGATAGGGCTGGAACAGGGGATTGCTCCGCAGATGCAGCTGAACGTCGTTGTCCAGCGGCATCCAATTTCGTCAGTTTTGCACTGAATAAGTGAAGGTTTGGTTGGAAGGAGTCAAAGGGACACGGTGTTGTCGGTGTATCCCGCAATCTACCGGTGACGGTGGAGAATTGGCTGGTCGGCAGGTCCAGGAAATCTGTCGTCAGCAGAATACCCCACTCCATCAGCTCTCATGAATCGTTCCTACCGCAGCTGAACTTCAAACAAAAAGGCGTTCATATAAAAAAAAGTTTCACCCCAATTGATTTGCTCTCTCGCTCCACATCTCAAGTTAAAAGATTGTGGTCTGTCAGGGATGGCCTCGCTCCTAGTAGCGGTTCCCCTTTCTCCCTTTCTAATGCTCTGTGGATGGTCAACGCATCAGACCACTCCTTTCTTCGCACGTTTCCCACATGCACTTAAATTCTTACCTCGCCGGTGCTGTGCTTTAGCTCCAACAGAGTCAGAGGGAGAGCAGGGACGAGTTTAGAATAATTAGACCAACCTTGGTATAATACCTCAGCTCTGCGCCTCTGATTCTAACAATAAAGCTCCGGAGAGGTGTCTGATTACTATGCTGGGTTATGAAAATACCCGAGTAGCAGCCCGACACAATTTTAAGAAACGCTCCAGACTCAAGGCGCTGAAAGGTCTTTGACGCAGCAGTCATTAGGGTCGGCTTTTCCGTAGGACAAGGATGACATGCATTTGAGAGTGGGTGAGAGTATCCCGCATGAGATGCCCTGTGCCGCATCCCCGTACCCAGAACATTCTCTTTAATGCGCAACGGAATGTTATCCCATACCGTGTCCATGATAGGGCGCAATCGTGGACAGTTTGCGCATGCAAATTAAGTAGAAAAGCAGACCACAAACTGTAGAGACGGAGAGGAGACACTCTGGAACTCCGAATTCATCCTCAATGTCTAGGCAGGAGGGCATTATTCGGCCTTGTTGACTTCGGGGCCTAAATTGATACCGTCGAGAGCCAATAGTTTAAACCCATAGAAGGCGAATGCAACTGACCAACAAACGAATAACCAAAAATAGATATCAAATCAACGGCAATGCGCCTTCCACATCTGAACATTTTTCGTTCGAATGGTACGTCGGTGTGTCGTTGATACCGTGCCTTGCATAGGCGGCGAGAAAATGGGTAAATCGTACACCCATGTTGCATGTACGGGAGCATCATGAGTGGTTGCAATGCGCAGGATAGAAAATACCCTGGAAAAAGAAAACTCGCAACGGGTCATAAGATCAAAGGACAAGCCCTCCACGACTTATCATACCAACCCCAACTGCGTCCTCGCCTCTGCCTCTCAGTTCCGCAGAATTGCAACCAGATAGTAAATGGTGCAAACATGGATGGATATCCAATCGTCGATGGAAGCTTACGGCTCAGCACTATTGCGATCCTTTCACGGGAAGGGCATATTGCTCACAGCTGCAGCGAACGGTGAGACTCTCGGCCAAGTAGTCCTTTGCCGTGGCCACTATATATGCCACGTTGAAGTATATGAATCATGGGTCGATGAAGCCTGATTGCCGTTAGGCTAATCTGAGCTGCGGTAAGCGTGTAATGCGTGTCGATTGATATGTTGGTCGAAGTTTGGAGGAGAGGCTTGGTCTGTATCAAGTCACTTATACGGAATATTCCCGAGACTGGTGATTGCTTTTCCCGATAGCTGTATCCCAAACGCTTCCAGCAACATGGGTGATCACCATCCGCTCTCACATGGACCAGGGCAAAACGGAGTGTTGGTTGTACGTGGCTGCTTGCTCCCGTTACAGTTCACGGTCTGTGCATGGGAATTCCGGCGGGAGCTAATTGAATACACGTATGAAACCAACAGTCTGTGGCACAAGATCACGGGCCGGCACGACGCTGGAGTGAGCGGTCGGATTGTGCTGATGTCAGTGTTGCAGGTGTCATTTTGAGTGCAGAGTTCGGTTTAACGACGTTTCGTGCAGCTTACTCCGTACGTTTGTCAGCCTGAGGCCGGATGTGTGATGATTAGCGATGGAGAGTCGGTGTGAAAGAGTAAACCCATCAACGGTGAACATTGCCTTTTCCAGCGATCTCCCTAATCACAACTACCGAAGGATCCGCTTGCGGGTTGTCGCGGTGTCTATGCACTAGTGATATGAATAAATACTGTGCCACTTCAACAGACATCGAACATGATATGAGAAATGGAGAAAGGTCGGCGATGAAGAGTAAAGTAAGTATCCATATCTGGACGATTAATTTACCATATCCCACCAATTTTACTCACCGACTGTAAGAATGTACGATCCTTGCCGCAGCCTCAGGCGGCTATAGTACCAAAAGCAAAGACCTTGTGATGACGTTCCCGTCTTCGCCCAGCTTCGCATCCCGGGCAGCCTTCAACGTTGGAGAAGCGGCACGACCCTCAGCAAATGCATGAAATCCGCTGATGCAGTAGACCGTAGACCAAAGGGGTATACGCCGTCCGGACGAAGGGTGAGAAACGGCTGGTGCAGTCAGCAATGGGGATGCCTTTTCCTTGTCATTAAGGCCACGGATGGTCAGACCGGGCCATCTGGTCATCATACGATGCGAACGGTGCATCAATGCATGGGAGTGTGCCCACTGGTATTAATTAAAAAAAGAGGCCGAAATAGAGTAGGGAAGTAAGCAGAGAATGGGGCGCGCCGCCTCGAACAAAGAACTAAGAGATATGGAAAAAGCGCAGTAGATTGAGTTCCTTATGCACTGGGAAATGTCAAGTTTCCGACGGAATGACGAGCCGTTTCTAACCATCATCCTTTAGCACTTGAAGGATTTGAACACTCAACGGAACGGCAAGGATTTGAAGGAAGCAGGAATACGAGGCACGAGACTTGATTTGCCAGAGTCGCCGTTGCAGGACGCGATCGGTGTGAATAGCGTGTGATAAATAGCAACTTGGGACTCGTCTTGTGCAATTCCTCTCACCGCCGCATCTATTTGGCAGGGAAAATGCGATTGTTTCTTGGTGTAGTTGGGAAGTTGCTGAGGACATGATGAAGCTGTCGGAAGAACCCATACGATTGGATGATTCACGGGCCGTCCCCGTCGGCAGCGGTCCCTCTATGGGGTACAGGTGAAAGTAATCTCATCAGTCAAGTTGATTTTAGGCTAGGTGACTCGAACCATGATACACGGCAAGTTGCCGAATGCACGGAGTACCATTCCAATGTGGTAGTTTTCGCGCAGCCGTGATATCGCTTGCTGACACTGAGCATGCACACAACTGCAGCCCACGCTCCTCCAAATGGACCACAATATCATTTCTGGAAGCAAGCGGCAGCATAATAAGAATTGAAAGTTTGAAGTTGAACATAGCAGACCGACGTTGCTGTGGAACGCACAGAGTCCACAAGGCGTAAGCCATGGTGTTGGCAATTTGACAGTTGTTGCAAAAAGGAACGTCAAGCGGGGTCGTTCAGCTGGGTGGGAAGAGGCGGAAAGGGCCGCTACCTCGATTTTCGCCCAGGTCGGTGGGAGGGTGGCCTGGTGCAGAAGGCCAACGAATCGCGCGAATCCTGTGAAACCCTGCCGAAGTCCCCTTGGGCCGCACCGAGGTCGGGCGCGCGAAAATTCACATGACCTGAGCACTATGCGGATCAATGCGGGCCAAATGCGGACAACCTGGTCTCTCCACTGCTAAGCACAATAGTCTTCAAGGGACCCTTGTCATGTTATCTGGGCGTGGAGTAAGCCACCATGTCAGCCTCTCCCGGCTTACCTTGGTATGTTTCAATTGGCGGCATCCACTGAATCCTGAACCTTTCGCGCTTGTTGCGGCGTAGCAGACGACGCTCGAGGAGAACAGACTGCATTGATCCGTAGTAACACGGCCTGGGCAACATCGTAGCGACTGTGCCGCAATATTCACCCCTAGCTCTTGTTCTCAGTTACCTCCACACCAACTCATTCATCGCCGCTGTTGTCGTCCCCCTCACCTTCCTCCTCGTCAGAGCCTGAAGATTCCTCGTCTGGCATGACGACGCTGTTGAGGTATGTGATCTAGATGCAGGAGAGCGTTAGCGCATGTCATAGTCTTTATCTACAACGGTATACCGTCCCGCGGAGAATACGATTGTAGACAGTGACCAGTCTCCAGTGAAGACCTGCATTGGCGCGTTCTCCCACTTAACTAAATGCATTGGGAGGTCATCTGAGAGAGAATGCTGCAAGGCCAGCGCATCGAAACGCCAGCGTTGCTGGATTGCCTCAGCTTCGAAAATGAGCCTCTGCTAGCGGACGATGACCCGCCTCTTCCATAGGTCGAGGTCCAGACCCAACACACTATCACCAGTCTCTGCACGTCGAAGGAAATGGGTCTCTGCCACTTACAAACGGAACCATGCACTTCATTAGCTGGGCGACTCGTTCCAGGCCCTTTGCTCCCACCACCTCGTCATCTGAAAGCGTCTTGCCAATAGTGAAACTCCTCAGCCGGAGCAACTCGATGTCTTTGTGGTCACTTTCGTATCCCTGTATATTAGGCTAGCGTCAGTAATGGTTCGTTTCTAAGGAATTCCGCTTAATTGTAAATCCATCATCGTTGGCTTCCAGACTTCCTCGCCTGACTTCGAAAGTTCGATACAAGGCTTTGTTGTCAGAGGTCGTACGGCACGGGAGTCATGCAACGGGCAGCAGACAGCGGGTTGAGGGTAGGGACGACTTCCGCGAGTAAGGCGGATTGTAGAACTGGCGCCCCTTTCCGCTGAGACCCTTTCATGCCGCAAGTTGGTGACGTGATTTTGTTCAGTGTATGGGGAAACGATCGGTGAGGTGGGGGGGTCGACCTTGCCACATGCGCGCACTGAGCCAGTCTTTCTTTCTTGACATCTCAGCTTTGTAGATAACAGTCTATGAGGGAAACTAAATGAGTTTATGAGTTTCTTACTGAGAGGGGGGGCTTTGGATGCCGCAATAGACTGATCTAATCTGACGGGTTTGATTTGGTGATGCTTACCTTGGTGTACTTGGATGCCGATGCGTCTCCCCTATGTAATACTGCCATGGCCAAGCGCACCTCCCACAACTGTAGACACAGTGGACATTGTTGTTCACAGTTCGATATGGTTTATCATCCTCATCGAATCATCACTCCGATATTGAAGCCTCTTCCGCACGCCCTGTAGCATCCAGCTGCGGTAAGACAAACTTGGAAGCAATCCCGCACCGCCCACCAAGCCACTGTATTAATATTGAGCGGCAAAAATGAAAGAACAGGCTTACCTTGGGTTTCGATTTCAGGGCAGTTGAGGCATTCTCGGCTTGGCTGGTGAAAGCATGCACAGCCTTCTTCTCGTCGTCAGGAATACCACCAAAGAACTCTTTACGGATACCAGCATCGGCTAAGACACGTTTGATTTTGTATGGTTTGCGGTCGATATCGCGTCTAAGTCGACCCAGCGGTTCTGTTGAAGGGCACCAAAGGCCACCGCCTGTTGCATGTCAGCCATCGTACAACCTCAATCGGTATATGGTACTAGAAAAGGAAAGGTATCATGTGAGTGAATAATAGCCATCCTGGAGTTAGATGTTTCTCGCTGCGGCATAAGAACAGTGTATGCAGCCGGGGCGGTCATGCTCCGAAACGACGCTGAAAATCAGAGGCTGCGGTTCCAACAGGCCACCTCCAGAGAGGTTCAAACCTCTCAGGTTTATACTAAGCGCCGGGGCGTGAACGGTCTCATAAAGTGTTGTGGACGTGGATGACCCCAGCGGCACAGGAAGAACAAGTTTCTCCTTGGAGCGGAGACAAAGTAGTGGTGGGTTAGCCAATCAAGGCACAGTGACTGAGGTGTTCTACAACAGGAGGAAGGTTGCGAAAAATTTTCCGTGCTTTGTGCGGTGGCGAACTCAGGCTGTTTCCCTCGAGGAAAGAGCGTAGTGGTTGCTGCGTCTCCCGGGCTCGCTGGACTGGACAGGCAGGTGCCAACACAACCACTTCTTCCGGGCTTTCCCGCGCGCATGAATAGAGATTGCGCTCGAAAAATCGCATCCAAACTATAGGGAGGGTAAAACTTCCTAATCTTTCGGCGGGGGAATTGTTGTCGTCCGAGTGACAGACATCAGATAGAGGCTACACCGGGACTCTTTCGTCATAAGCGGAAATCGCGGTCAAGTTCAATCGAAGGGATGATTGCTCGACGACTAGCTCTCCTCTATGTCCACGGTGGGCGACCGCCGGCACATTAAAGAGAAACGTAAGTCTGTAAATGGCCACGAGACTCGGTGGCAAAAGAAGCCATCAATTAGTCGAGTCCCAATTTTCTGTCGATTGGACTGGACAGTGGAGCAGCGACCAAAGAGTAGTAGGGGACGAAGCATGTAGATTCCCTTCAGGCCTCTTCACCAGAATCTCTGCATATGCTGAAGCTTGTGCAGCCTGGGCGAAGAGAATTGGAGAACCTAGCTGGCACGGGTGTCTGCTCACATGGAATTGGTATGACAGTACGCCACACGCACTCCAGAAGAACAGAAAGACCTTGTTGCTATCCTGAGCGCGCTTCTTGCGTGAGTCTGTACCACAATGCCTTGCCTCAAACGGCTCGACGAAGCGACACTGTCGATTGCGTTCTGGTCCGAGTGCTGCATCTACTCCAGGGTAATTGGATGGCGACGCTTGATGCTACAATATTCCACGAGGCTTCTTCCATGATCCTGTGAGGCGCTTCCAAACCGTATAACCATGGGGCGGGATGGGCGTATTTCCAGGAATGCAAAAGAGAGAGACAGGTACTTACCAACAAAGCTCTGCTTGGGCTGAATGTGCAAATAATATGCGGCATAGGGGCCTTTGCGTCCCGTTCGTGACCTTGGTGTCTGCTCAGCAATGTCTACATTAGCGTATCCTTTGATTCTTACCAAGCGGCTGCAAAGGCAGTCTAGCATCTAGTTAGCATTCAAGTTTGAAGAAGATCGGGTATGCGCATCGGGACAAAGGTTTAGGGGCATGTGGCTTACTGTGCCTCAGACGGCCGTATTCAAGAACGCCCCATAGAGACGCCAGACTACTGGTGCATATCATGTTTGAAGTTACCAACTTACTTTATATGGAGTTTTGTCCTTCGAAAATCTAATGTCACGGTATATCCTCATTATCTTTGTCTCGTCAGATGGGTCGGTAATGTGCGAAGCTCCCTCCTTGGACTTACAATATCTTTTACCGGAAGTTCGGGGATCGTCTCGTCCGCTTCTACTACTTTCAGAGTAAGACTCTCCAAGAAGGATGTAAAATCCTGGAGAGAGGCGCGATAGTCGGGATCATGCACTAAACCTCTTTATCAGCTGTGAAACCTTGCGTACGCAGTTTTGTATCATTCACTGCGATGGTTCCACCAGAATCCATTGTTTCACTGCTCCTGCAAAAAGTACCCCGTCTGGTGTCGTGGGAAGTGCAAGTAGGCTTATCATTCGAGGAAAAGGGGCATACTCTTAAACCATTTGCGATCATTGTTTGCAGCCAGATCCTTGAGAAATAGCAAGGTGTTGGGATGTATGGTGTCATTTTCGTATGGGGTATCGCCAGCTTCCCTTGCCTTTGGCTTCTTAATGATTACTTGAGTGTCAGACGGCAATTTTGCGCCCGGTCTCCAAAGGTCTTGCTCCTCGACTTGCTTCGTCCGGTCCGGAATAGCTGATTGTTTTGCGGGCCGACCTCTTGCTGTTTTCTTCTTTGGCCTGGCATCTTCATCGCTGCTTACTGCATCGTCTTCATCATCAGATTCAGAGGGCTGATCCATTCTCTCAGCTCCATAATCGCCTTCCTTGTCGCTCGGAGGGGGCGAAGCTGATTTCTTCTTATCGTCCTCCGAATCTACTTCAAAGTAAGAGCTTTTTATCGGCGTGGCTTTCACCCTCTTGGACTGCCTTGTTGGCGTTTTCTGAGGGGCTGGTCGCTTAGAAGAGCTTCTTGAAGCTGAACCAGTCGAAGATTTGACGGATTTCCGAGGCATTGTGGTTGAATATGCTTGGATAAAAAGTGCTAGAGCAAGAGAAGTGTTTATAAAGGTGCTGGAGGATGTCACTAGGGCGGCAAGGGTTTGGTGCACCTGAAGCTTTGACATCGGTTACGGTAGCCTATGACGTGAATTTGAATTTTGTGTCACCTCAAACCTCAACACCAACCGCACCATCACCAAATATCCAACGTCACTTCACTTCTCAATAATGCAAACACGCTTCAACACGAAGAAGAGGCAGATCTTGGAGCAAATTGATGTTCCTGATGAAGTCTACACTGACTTGTCGCCGAAAGGATCGATCGATGAGCCCATACGGTCACTGATCGACGATATCAACCGTCTGAATGGTTTAGTGACGACAAGCAGCTGCTCTGGCAGGATAAGTGTCTTCTTAGAGGGACGAAAGAAGAGTGCATCTGATGCAGTTCCCGACGATGAAGGGGAACAGACCCGTGCTGGTCCTGGCGGCAAAGGAGGCGGTAGCTCATGGCTCTTTATTTCCCACAATCCAGTCGAAGTTCCTACTCTCACTTCTGATTTGTATTTTATGAATCTGTTCGGTTTGCAGTATTCATCCCCTAGGATCAAAGCTGAGCCGGCTGTTAATACAAGGTTTATTCACTTTAAATTTGAACCTATGGTATGGTATGCATAGCTTAACCCACAAGTCATTCCTACTGACTCTAGAAGATTCTTCATGTCTTAACCGCATCACTTGAAGAAGCTCACAAGCTTGTTACTGTAGCTATGAGCTCTGGCTTTCGCGAAAGTGGTGCGTTGAGCCTGCTGCCATCTAAAACCGGCGAGACAAACCCTATGGTCGCAGTGCGGTCAACCGGTTACTCTTTCGACTCAATAATCGGCTATCAAGATGTGGAGGGGAATAATGTCTCTTTAGTGCATGAAAGCCATCTCCGCTTACTCGTCAATATCGCCAATGAGCGGTTCAATGTCAATACAGAACGGATCAGCCGGTTTCACTCGTCATTGATGGAACTGCAAAAGCATAGCATAACCCATCAAGGCCCCCGGTCTCATAAGTCACTCAACTCTCCTAAGTCTGACTGGGAGGATCTTGAGGTCCGAAGGCAGCGGAAAAAAGAGGAAGGATTGCTCCGAAAACGGGCTCTCCAGAAAGAAACTGCACCAGCCCTTGCGGAAAGAACTTCAAACAACCCTGATACGGAGTTAGATGGACTATTCGACTGATAACTGCCAGCGTTCGTCAGCAACGAAGTCCATAATGTTGTCTCGAACGTATTAGCGGCATCCGTCGAAAGTTTCCGCAAAAGTCTCCGACATGTTTCCGCAAAATTGATACGCCGCGCCAGGAACAGGGCAGCACTATTGGAGTTGTTGGCCAATAGGAATATTTACAGTTTCTTTCTAAAGCCTCCGGTAGAACGAAAATGTCGGCAACTTTGGCAAGTATAAGGAAGTTTCCGGTGTATTGCGCGGAAATTTGTTTCCTTTTAACACGTTTCCCTACTCGATACTTTCCGAAAGACAATATAAATATGTTGCGTTTCCTTCAGACATCAATGATTCCTCCAGCAACATATATTCTTCTATACTCGGTCTAGTTTATGCCATTGTATACTCTTCTCCGCTATCGCTTTACATATATACTCATCTGCACATTTCAAAATGTCATCCGTCGCAGATGCTAACCGCAAGTTCTTCGAGTAAGCTGCCCGAACGAGCATTTCAACCAACTTTTCTAACTCGTTTTCAGCGCCATCGCCGATAGCTATGAAAGCAATGAGACATTCCAAAAATTATTCGAACGAGTGTTGGATGTCATACGCAGCCGTCTCGATTGGCTCGGCGTACCGCTCGTGGGGCACGGCGCTGAGACTCCCAAAGAAGTCCGAATGCTCGACTATGCCTGCGGCACCGGCATGATGTCTAGGGCCTTGGGCCCTTATGTGACATCCATCCGCGGAATGGATATCAGCCCTAAGATGGTTGATGTCTATAACAGAAATGCCAAAGATGCTGGCGTTCTGGGGGACAAAATGTTCGCCATCGAGGCTGATATCTTCTATAGAGGCCATAACCCAGAGGTCCAGAAACCCGAATACTTCGATTTCGACATCATTGCCGTGGGATTTGCGTTCCATCATTTTGAGAATGCAAGAAATGCAGCCAGAGATCTTTATGGGAGATTACGGCCTGGAGGCGCTTTGTTGTTGACTGAGTTCCTTGCTGATGGTGACATCGAGGTCTATAACGGCGAAGACGTCTCCACGAAGGAGACTAAGCGTGATGAGCCAGGCGTTGCGAAAGCTGAGAAAATGCCGAACGGCAAAGGAAGTGTTCATCATCAACACGGCTTCCATCATTACGGCGCCCATCATCACAACTCCCATGACCGCAGTTCTCATGACCACGGTTCTCAGCATCATACTCCTCCCCAGAAACCCAACGCGCAGGGTCCCGATCAGGAAATAAACACACCGACAAAAAGTCTCTCCGTTGAAGATCTCACCGTCACACATATGGAAGACATGAACAAATCCATCAGTGTCCCTTCCTTCTCCGTCCCAGGCGTCACACTATTCCTCATGAAAGCCGGCTTCGTCGACATCGATGTAAGTGTCATCAGTGGCAAGTTCTATATGGAGTTTGGAGGGAAGAAGATGTATAGAACGGCGCTTTTGGCGAAAGGAAGGAAGCCGACAGTTCCGGAGTTGAAGAGTCATTTGGGGGTCAATGACGAAGAAGGGGCTTAAGAGGCTGAGTGAGGAAGGAGCGGTGTGAAGACGAGCAGAAATTCTGTTAAGGGGATTACAGAGGGGTTATTTGGTCTTTTGCAGCTTGCTGTTCGCGGAAGATCAGGTCCAGTATTACTTAGGGGCCATTATGCAGGAGACAGAGTGGATGGGGACCGACGGGACTCGGTGACTTCGAGATCGAGCTGGACTTTGAGGACATCGATGCTTTCTCGCTTCCACTTGTTTACTATTGATGAGCGATTGGTTTCTATGACACATAGTTTAGATAGAATTGGTATTATAAGAAGCATTCAAGCTCTTGAAAATCCCCAGCTTACTTTATTCGAGGTGGATGATTCATTATCATTACTTTACACCTCCTATATGTATCCCCTCCTCACAAGTCCTATTTACCTGTCCTATTCACCCCTCTAATTTATACCTCTTTCTTCCTACCTATTTAATACAAGCAATTCTATATTTATCTAAAAATTCTCTAGGTCTTAGTGGAAGAACTTAAATAATAGTCCATAGAACCAAATATAGATATCCTCTTTATTCTATCTTAACTTGAGTAGAGATAATATTAGGAATACCTATTATTCTTGTGGATGAGAAGAAATTGACGGCTTCCCAGGCCAGCCGAGATGTTGAGCAGGGGCCCGGAGCCCTGTTGCAGCTGTCGTTGACCACTGGCTGCGCGTTATCGGTGACCTTAGAATTATGTGCCGGTGCTCAGGAAGCTTATACTAGTTGAACTGAGGTAGATGTACTGCTAAGCTATCCACAAGAATTCTAAGGTAGAGAGCTACATTGGTAGTGATGAGCGTGTGTTTTGAAGTTGCTGCGGGCCGGAATAACGTTTCCCCTATAGGCCACCTGACCTGGTGATAGTTCAACACCGTCATAGTAAGAAAAGGTTGGCAGGTATCGCCAGAATTCAACTATAGACACTGTAGCGACGAGTTGGAAGGAAGAGTATGTAGGAGTGGTAATGCCAAGATGATAACATGTGATCTTCTCATGCTGATTCTTTCACATTAAGTAATTAGTATATTA
>ML994079.1:0-49742 GCA_010093945.1 Delitschia confertaspora ATCC 74209 | reverse complement strand
CTGGACGCTGGCCTTGCCAAGTTACTGAGCAGGTTTGCAGGAGGTGTCCTTTGTCCGGTATAACGGTGGTACGGAACAAATCGGACGGCATCCCAGGTGCCTTTGGCGGTCATGTGCTTCTGGAGCCTGAACATCCATATGTCGAAGTTCGTTGCTCCTTTGAGCTTTGGTACTCTGGTATCTTTCGACATGTTGACAACCGTGAGGAATCAATTCGATAGACAATTTGATTGGGTCGTAGAAACGAGCGATAAATGAGCTTCACGATGCCGGGCTCATAACCTGATGGAGGTTGTATTTAGCATGCGTAAGTGCTCACAGATATTGTCTTTGAAACGAATGGATTGATTCTATCTATGATGAAAAGAGCGATGAATATATACATGAGATCATGTGATTACATGATCTGTTTGGAGAAGGAGCGGAAGCATATAGAAACGTATAGAAGTATATGCAACACGTACATATGTTACTTGGATAGTCTAGCTGATCTACCAGACGATTCAGCATGGCGAGATTGCCACTCCAATACAGACTAGTATGGGTACTCAAACGAAAAAGATTCCCTGAATGGATTGTACAGATGATATTATCCTTTCTCACAGGGCGGTGAACGCATATCACATTTGGTGATTTAGAAAGCAAATGGTTCCAAACATAAACGTGAATTCCCCAAGGATCTACCCTCTCCCCAGTGCTTTTCCTATTCTTTATTGATGATCTACTCAACGATTTTAAGGCTGTTAACTCGGAGGTCACTGGATTTGGATTTGTGGATGATACCACCCTTTTCACCTGGAGCAGCATAGCTGTGGAAAATTGTAGAAGACTTACTAAAGCACATGAGAAGTTCATAGCATAGGCAAAACGGTTAGGGGCCAGATTTGCGCCAGAAAAATACCAATTAATACATTTCACGAAACAACGCAAAGTCACCGAAGATTTGAAGTCTACTGTCCAGATCAATGGCCAGGACGCCGAGCTCGTCTCCTCTCTCCAGGTCTTAGAGGTATGGTTAGATTCCTTCCTGTAGTAGAAGAGCCATATAGAATAAGCTGTGGCTAGGGGAGCCGCTGCATTTGAATCTATGACTCGTATATGCGCTTCCATATAGGGCCTGTCAGCGCGGCGCTCAAAACTATTATATTCAGCAGTCGTGAGGCCGATCATGGCCTATGGCGCACAAGTCTGGGCTGTTTAAGCGGATGGTTCAGCGATTGCCCTATCTAAAACTGCCCAGCTGCGGATAATTCAAAATAAATGCCTTTGAAAGGTGCTTGGGGCATATAAGAGGACCCTTACAGCAGTAATAGAGAAGGAAAGTGAAACTATGCCAGTCGATCTATATCTAGAATCACTGGCAAAAAAAGGGCAGCAGTGACTACAACCCATCCAGTCACAAAAAAAATCAAGGAGAATATCGAAAAGATTTGGACAGCAGCTAGGCGAATTAGAAAGAGCTGTAGAAGGGGGCGTCCTACCTGCCAGATTGAACAACCCGCCACTGGAATCGATCAGCTTCGATCTAGAGCACAAGAGGCAGTCGAAAAATATGAAGTTGTTAAAAGAGCTGGCTCTAGATTAAGGTAAGTCAGAATAGTCCAGGGCTGCTGCAACTACATATCTATCGACAAGGTAGTGTTGGCGGCATGAAAAGAGAGGTAGCATCGGGAAGCCAATAAAGCTGACCGGAATGCAGCCACCTGGGTGGGGGGATGGGAAAGCCAACCGGTACATCTCTATAACGGTCTTCCTAAACAAGAAGCAATTGCAGTCTTTCTACTTCGTACTGAAGTCATTGGACTAAATGACTAGCTAATGAGGAATGGAGTTCCGGGAATCGCCCCAGGCTGTCCATGTAGGACCGGACGGCAAACACTCCAACATATCCTGGCATTCTGCCCCACCTATATTCAACCCTGTGCGAATCTTCTTTTAAAGACAGGCACTACAGATATTCCGGAGATATTGAAGGAGAAAGTACGGCGCACATGCTTGCATAGATTGGGTAGGTTGTCTTAGGTAGGTTGAACCACTTCGTAGTGAATGATGAACACGTGAGTGGTCAACAAACTCTGTTGGGTCGTTTAGTCACTAGTGCCCGGAAGACACCTACTTAGGACTTGCTGGCGCCCCTTCCTCCTTCTTATCTAATCCTTTTCTTCTTATAAAGTTAGCCACCTAGGTAATCAATATAACGATTGACCTTCTCTTGCGCAACACCGTGACAATCGGTAGCACTGGCAGATAGGGAACAACAACTAGTAGCTGGTGAAATAACTCACCATAGCTATATTAGAATGGTTTAGGTTAAGGAAAAGGCAAATATTTTGGACGTTGGAGGGAGACTCCTCTAGTATCGGGTTTACTTTGCTCTACACATTGATATTACGTGTTCATAGAACCGATTGGGAACTAGATAGCACGTTAAATTGAGTTATAATAATATATATATATACAACATAGAGCAGCGGTGTGGATAAGACTTACCCTATCGCTTACTAATCCCCCTCGCGCGAAAGCATAAACGGAAAAAGATACGAGGATGTAAGCATCAGCTATTCTAACTTAACCTTGTAAGCCTGGACCGCGCATGGCCAGGCAACCTACAGCCAACTTGGCACTCAATACTTGTATATACTTCATACTTCTACAGACCATATGGTCAACAATACACTTCAATACACACCTCACATTGTTTACAGTTATGAGCCCGGATTTCCCCATCTTACTACAATAAATAAAACTTTGACCACCCTCCTACCTATCTTTGTCACTGAATCAATTATACTCTCCATTCACCTTCCTGTCTTCTCTCTCCAAAAACAAAATGCTCAAGCATACTATCACCTATTTTCTCCTACGTATGGTCGTATGTGTTAGAATTTTTCAAATAATCATATTATGATGTACTAAAAATTGTTGGGAAAGGTGTGAACCGGAAAGTTAAAGGGATCCGGAGGCGTGGGAAGTATGGGAACACGTACGTCAGGGTTGCACTAGTCTTTGCTTTCTACAAGCGTTCCTCAATTTCCATACACCGACCAGCGAGTGCTAGGTACTTGGGTGCGTCCGTTCGAATTCTTTCCACAGCCGTCGAGCGAGTGCGTACTCGTAGAACAGTCTGTTCTGCGCTGTCCTGGTGACCTTTCTGTCCGGAGCGCGAGCATGCTTTCAGAAAGAAGGGATGTCTCAAGCGTAAGTCCGATTGCGGCAAAGCAGTTGTCTAGGGACATTTTTGGACGTCGAATAAATTCGAACAGGGAGACGGGAGTGTCCAAAGTGTGACGCGAGAAACAATGTCTCTGTTTAACGGCCATCTCCGTTGAAACAGAGTTCTTGATGGGAGTTTAGCAAGCGAACCACGGGCCATTCTTAGAACTGGTAAAGAAGGAGGATGAAGTGCTGAGTGTAGTACAATTCCGCAGATCGGATTATACTGCGAGGTGCTATCTCCGTAAGGGTGAGGCAAAGCAGATGATTGTCGGTTAATATAGTCACGGAAAGTTTTACACGATGCACCCAATAAATTAAAGACGGCCGGGTCTAAGATGTATCTCCATCTACGTCACGCGTAGTATCGAAGTTTTAACTCTGAAGTACTTGAATGCGAGGGAGGTGAGGCAGGTGGTCTTCTACTTTCAGATCCGAGAAGACTGCAGGAGATGGGTGAGTTAGGTGATCATGCCTGGAAATGGCAAAGGACCGAGCCACAGGTGGTACGAAAGTCATCTTAGGTCTGTCTGGATACCGTCGCCGTTCACATTGAGCGAGATATCAGAACTAGCTTTACGTCTTGAACCTATGAAGGTCGAAACGTGAGGGAGGCAAAACAGGTGGCCGTCCGCTTTCGGAGTCTACAACCCTGTGAGGAAACGGTGTGGAGGTGAGGCTCAGTAGGGAACGCAGTGCCGCAAGTAGTATCGAGGATCACAGTACCATCTTCGTCTCCGATTTCTGCTGTAGCTGAAAAATTGTGCGACCTGAGGCCAGTCATGCTTCATACTACTGAAGCCCAAAGCCATCATCTCTGTTTCCAACGATAAGGCGTCACAGATTTGGCTTTAATGCATTCATAAGCCTTTCGGGCTTGATTCTGAGGGAGGTGAAGCAGGTGACCGGCTTTATATTATAAATCTTTAGGATTCGGAGGTGAGAGAGGGGTAGCAAGGGGACCCTCCGTTTCCGAAGTATGAAGAAACTGGAGTTTCTAGAAGGATCAAACCGTCGCGCCACAAGTGGTACCAGATATCGTGCCCGTCTCCAGATCGTGAGTATGAGGGTTGGCTCACTCGCACAATGCCTCACCCTTCATTTAAGATCATTTCCGCCTCCAACGAATCCGCAAGACTCAGCTTCAAAAAAAGGACAGAAAACAAGATCTTACAGTAATATGTGGGTGAGACTGTAAACGGAAGAGGTCGTTATGGTTGTTTGGATGTGTTACGAAAAGCCCTTTAACGCCCCCCCCCCCCCCCGGAACGGGACGCGGGTAAGAGCCGCGTGTTGTTAGAGTTGGGCTTGGGATGGAAATACTGAAAGAGAAGGGTCAAGAAAGGGGCTGGATGCAAGAACTTTTATTTATGGTGTAGCAGAGTAAGACATGGCTGCACCACAGAAGTGCTTGGGTGGAAGAGAATCGATGTATAGAGGGGGGATGAAACCACCAATAAGCTCCAAGTAATGCTCGTCCGAGAAATTTAAGAACGAGAAGTTGAGGCCAGTGTGGATAGATGAAAGAGTAAAAAAAATGAAAGAAAGGGAAAGAGAATATCAGACAATTTGGTTATTTAGTTGCGATTCAGACGAAGGGAGGTTGAAATAGTTGAAGTTGTTCCTGAGGACCATCCCCTTATCTTCCACCCCGCTAATAGGCGCCCATCATGCTTCGAAACAATAAGGTGACGCCTCGCCACTCCATTCATAACCTTTCAGATCACGAGTGGCCCGCCATCTTTCAAAGCACCCTGTTTCGAAACCACAACCGGGCGCGCCGGACCTGCAGACCCGACTCCCGTATCAGGTCCTCAGCCGTGATCTGCAGACTCCATACGAAGATTGGCTGCAGGGCGGTTGACAGACACAGTCAAGGTTAACGGGCGATTCCTAAGTTTAAAAGGACCTAAAAGGCCCTTTATTATGACCTTCACACTGTGACAACTCGTTCTCTTCTTTCTTCACCAAGGCAAGACCTACGGTTCACTATCTTTCAATCCTTCATTGCTGGTCATTGTCTTTATGCACATTCATTGAAAACGCCGGATCGTTTTTCTTCTACCCACAGTCTACCTGCTTTGGCTAAACGGCATTCACCACCTGCGTCCGTTTAGATTACCTACCTACTAGAACACCTGTCTTTTCTTCCAAAACCTTTTTCTCTCTGCAATATAAAAATCTCTCACTCTTTCCTGGGTTCTAAAATCTCCCACGGTCAAACAACGTCTGTTATTCCATTTCCTGATCCAACCATGTATCTCAAAACCATTTCCGCTCTTCTCCTTGTGGCCGCCGCAGATGTCCTGGGTCACATGCATTTGCACTACCCACCAACCCTTATGGGTGACAACAATCCGTATACGCCAGGAAAGCCAGACTCGAAACTGAACTATCCATATGGATGCTGTGGGCAAACAAATACGGATCCATGCAAGGGTCATCTAGGTCTTCTGGACACCGATGCAGGGAAGCCAGTTGTAGAGTAAGTATCTGCGTCCTCTTGTCTCTGTCTAATACATAGAATCGTTTATGCTAACAACACTCAAAGATGGCAAGCCGGCACCAAAGTCAACTTCACTCTTTCCGGCCAACAAATCCAGAACACCGACGAAAATCCCCTAGGCGGCAACCACTACGGCGGCAGCTGTCAAGTCGGTTTCTCCACCGACAAAGGCAAGACGTTCAAAGTAGCTACGACCTGGCAAGGCAACTGCCCTCTCCGCCACGGCGGTATCGAGCCCAACAAGCAAACATTCGATTTTGTCATCCCAGCCGATATCCCCGCGGGAAATGCCGTCTTTGCCTGGACATGGGTAAACCGTGAAAAGGAGTTCAATATGAACTGTGCCAGCGTCACGATCAAGAATGGAAACGGGGGCAACCAGCAGCAACCGGAGCAACCAGCTGCCCCTTCATCAACACCCACGCAAACCGACTCCCCCTCTCAACCCCAACCCACAGGCTCCGCCTACAAGCTTAACGACTGCAGCTGTGAGTGCCCCAGCCAAACCTTCACCTCACGTTGCACATGCGACTGCCCAGCCCCCTCCTCTCCCTCCAAGCGTCGCCTCGCAGAGCGTCAAGCCCTCGCTCTCCATACCGAAAAGCTGCGACAAGCGGAGAAGCTCAATGTCGCACCCCGCGCTGCCGAGAAGGTGGCCTTTACCAGCCGCCCAGATATGTTGATGTACGACTTTGCGGGCGCTGCCTGCACGAGCAGGGCTACCACTGAGAAGTCGGAGGCATTTGAATTGCAGTTTCCGAATCCCGGGCCAGATGTTGTGCCTGGGGATAATGAGTACAAGCTTAAGCTGCCGACGAGCTGTGCTTAGGCTATCTGCTAGGTTATGGGAGCGGTGGCGTACTATGATCATGGATGGTCCGTGTGTTTATGGATTGGTGTGATTCGACATTTGGAAATAGCATTGGACTGGCTTCCTATGCCGTTGGTTTTCCGATTATCATGATACATTTTTCTCTTCTTGCTTATACTTTCTACTTTGGTTCCGGACGACTTCACTTTGAAAGACTTTTATTCTGGATCTCTTCTTTTTCTAGCACTCGTTCATGGCATACAAAAAGCACATTTAAGGGAAGGATTACCTGGGCTGGTTTCTACTCTCTATCTCTCTTACGGTTCAGGTTGGTCACTCGTTGCATCAGGTTTCTGGCATTTCCACGACAAAGCATTGCAAAAGGTAGCAACAATACTATGACAAGTTTGGTCATTTCTTGCGTTTCTCCATGCTGTTAATTATGACTGCCTCAGAAATGAAATGTGCTACGCAAGGAGGCTGTTCGCGCCCGCCTACCTCCCAACGGAAAGGATAGCATGCCATGTATACAGTTTGGCACGATTCATTTAAAGCTCGCTTAGGCTAATCAAGTGTTCATTTATGCGGACAATTGATCCATCTTTGAGTTCTAACATTGACGTAAATGCTGTTCATGGTCACTGCATCGTTCATAAAGCATGACGGCATCAGAAATAGGAGCAAGAGGTTTATCAGGTATTTGATGTCATTCATTCATAACCATGTTCCCAAACCCCATAGTTGACTGCCAGAGAGGCTGCTCATCTGCAAAGTCATAATAGTATACAATGATCCCCTTCATCCACCGCTCAGAGAGCCATGAGGCTGATTCAGATCCCAACACTCTCTTAAAGTGATCTCGTACAGAGTAGGAGATCTCATTCTGAGTCTACTCATCAGAGTTCCCGCCTCCAGAAGCCAGTCCGCCCTTGCGACCTGCTTCCTTGGCTTTCTCGCTGCCAGGCTCGAAGGAACCAGAGGACGCTTTGCCGCCTTTGGAGGCGATCTCGCGCTGTAGAGTTGTTAGCACTTTATTCCTTTTCCAGGATGGTGTTTGACGAGGCAGGAGGGAAGGAAGGAGTGAAGGGAGTAGGAAGGAAGAGGGAGGGGAGGAGAGGATATGGGGTTGGAAAGGATAGAAAGTAGAAGAAGATGAGGAGGAGGAGGAGGAGGAGGAGGAGAATGGGATAGTGAATAGGGAAGAGGCACTAACCTGCTTATCCGGATCCATACTGGCGAAACCACCACTGTGGCTGGCCTGTCCACCCTTGGACGCGATTTCCTTGACCTCGTCCTTGGGGCGGTTGGCGAAGTTGCCAGGGTTCTCTTCTGCGTTGTTGCGGCCGGACATGGTGAGATGTGGTTGTCGGAAGTAGAGAAATGTTAAGTTGGAATTGGTGTTTGTTGAGAATTAAGATTGGTGGGAGTTGCTGGATGTTGGTAATTGTTGATTGTTGATGAGAAAAGGAGAAGAGAGGAAACGGATGTTTATATAGACATCGTGGGAAAGTTGAAATAGAAAGGAAATGAATGAAGCAAACAGTCATTACATCACCTCTCCGTCAAAACTGAACTTCAAAAGACGGTAAACATCATCAATGACCATCTGGCGGTGTCCACATAGCTCACTCTTTCCCAATTGTTGCTCTATTACCTCTTCATTACCTCAACTTGCTCAAATGATCGTCGGTATTAAAGGGCGCTTCATTGTCTACTCAGCATAAAAGGAGGCTGGTACCCGCATCTGTGCAACATCTCCCCTTTCAAAAAAGCAAACTCCGTGCATAATTACACACTTTGATGGCCAGTGCACAGGTGGGGGAGAGATTTTTCCATCCATTTCCTTACTGAAACTGGGTGTGATGATTTCATAAATGAAATTAGAGGCTGAGCAATGCGCAAAAGAGATCGGTAACACGCCTCGCGGAGTCACGTGATTTGAAGAGCATTGTCATGTGATGTGGATTTGAAAGACCGAGTTTTCTCTTATTATTAAGCAACTGGATTCGAGGACGAGCGATGTCGGAAAGAAGTTCACGTGCACGGACCGGTACCGGCTTGCGTCGGTGCTGAGAGCCCCGCGGGCAGGGAGTGGACCGATATTCGGATAGTGAGATGCCCCGCTGTCATAAGCCGAAGGGTGAGTTTTGAGGGTTGGAGCACCACAATTTCTCAAATCTTACAACCATCCTTCTCTCAGTCCCTCCTAAAACAACTTCTTCGTTTCGTCGTGTTTATTCTTTTGGAAAGTCATGCCTGAATTCAATATTGTGGTATTTGGAGGTAAGAATGGTTCGCGGTTGTCTTATGAAACCTTTACTGATGCCGCTGTTTGTTAGGTGATGGTGTTGGTCCTGAGGTAGGATCTCAATAGGAAATTTGTATATGACGATGGAATGCTTATATGATTTTAGATTGTTGCAGAGGCTATCAAGGTAATTCCTCTCTAAAATTGATTCCTGTCCGCCTCTCCGCTGACAGCTCTATCAGGTCTTGAGAGTGATCGAAAAGAACAACTCAGACATCAAATTCAAATTCAACGAGCAGCTATTCGGAGGCGTAAGAACCTTCATTCTCACTGTCCTCCACCTCCTAACAACCCACAGTGCTCAATTGACGCCAACGGTACCCCCCTCACTGATGAGGTCCTCGCTGCCGCCAAATCTGCAGATGCCATCCTCCTGGGCGCCGTAGGCGGTCCCGTACGTCCTTCCCCACTCCTCGTACCCCCCTCCTTCATAAACACAGTCCACAAACTGACGCACCGCCACAGAAATGGGGCACAGGCGCCGTTCGCCCTGAACAAGGTATCCTGCGCCTCCGCAAAGAACTCGGTACCTTCGGCAATCTCCGTCCTTGCTTCTTCGCCTCCGACTCTCTCGTCGACGCCTCCCCTCTCAAACCCGAAGTCTGTCGCGGCGTCAACTTCAACATCATCCGTGAATTGACTGGCGGAATATATTTCGGCGAGCGCAAAGAGGATGACGGCGACGGCAAGGCCATGGACACTGAGCCATATTCCGTAGAGGAGGTTGAGAGAGTGGTGAGGTTGGCAGCAAATTTGGCATTGGCGGAGGAGCCTCCGGCTCCGGTGTGGAGTTTGGATAAGGCAAATGTGTTGGCGACCAGTCGGTTGTGGAGGAAGACGTTTGAGAGGGTTATGAGGGAGGAGTATCCACAGCTCAAGAGTGGAACACATCTTATTGACTCGGCGGCTATGCTGATGATTAAGAATCCCCGGGCACTGAACGGCGTTGTGGTCACCAGTAATCTGTTTGGCGATATTATTTCGGACGAGGCGAGCGTGATCCCCGGAAGCTTAGGGCTGCTACCCAGTGCGAGTTTGGGAGCAATCCCAGACGGTAAAACCGTCATCAATGGCATCTATGAGCCTATCCACGGTAAGCACACCTACTACTCTAACCCGAGTATTTCCATTCAGCCCAACTAATATTTCATGTGTAGGATCTGCCCCCGATATCGCAGGCCAGGGTCTCGCCAACCCCGTCGCCACCATTCTATCCGTCAGCATGATGCTCAAATACTCGCTCTGCCAACCCGAACTAGCAAAGAAGATTGATGAGGCGGTTAAGATTGTGATCGATAAAGGAATAAGGACAAAGGATATCGGAGGGAATAGTAAGACGACGGAGGTGGGGGATGCGATTGCGGCTGAGCTGGACCAGCTGCTGAAGTAGGGTGGCTTTCAGAAAACGGAAAAGTTACGTCCATTATGAGCTTCTTGTCTTTAGTTAGTAATTATTACGACCATTTGAGGACTGTCATTTAGTGTAAATGTTGTAGAATCACGAATCATGCTTTCAGGATAAATATTATGTCAGCAATCAGGATTCTGGATTCTGGTGTTACTTTCCCTTCTTCTAAAACATTCCTTGTGTCATCTTCTCCTGTTCATTTTCTATCGCACTCCATGCTATGCTCTCTGATCTATTTTTGAGTAATGCTCCGCCTTATATTCAACTATTTGTCTTGTATTATGGATTTCCGCCTTTTGAATTTTCTGTCCTATAAGAGGTAGGCGTTGCTTTGTCCGTTATTTTGGGGTTCTGTTATAGTCGTATCTTCGTCCTGTATTTCAGCAGTCAACTTATACTAAGAGCTCCGTTCTATATTCAGTCCTCCTTCCCTCCATTCGACCCTTCATTATCTATTCAAAACCCTTCATCTAGCCAAGCCTCTGACATCTACCCTTATCTCCCCTACTGCCATCCCCCACTGGCCGTTAATGTCTAGACCCAAATGCGACTAGAAAGGAGAAGCTATATTCTTTGCTACATATCTCTATGACCAATATGCTATATTACCTCGTCCTGTAGCCATCCTTCTATCTTCCTTTTCGGCAGGATAGGTCCCGAACCTCCCAATGAAGCATTATCACTAACTTTGTCGCCATGCTGTATAAATTGCATAATAGCACTTCGGGCATTGCTTCCCATAAACATTGTATATCCAAAGCGCAGTTGAAAAATGTTTACTATCATACGGAGTGCCTTCGACTTAGAAATTGTGACACAGTCTTATTACAAGGCGTCAAAAACCGTGCGTTCTATATATCGCAAAACCGATTAAGCAAGAGAAGCAGTTTAAAGCGGTTATAAAAAGCCACCAAATTGATTTGCAAAAGAATGGGTCCATTAAAGTATCTATATACAGCACATAAGCGGTAATCCATGGTACTGAGATCTCCCCCTTTTAAACCAGAGAAGGAAGTAGCAGCGCACCCCTCATCTCTGTGGACCTAGAGACGGCTTTTCATATACGCCCTTATAATAACCCGCCACTCAGCAAAGTCATCTAACCTAGCAAGCTTAGTCTAAGTAACCACCTTGATCGACTCTTCCATGCGCTAAATGTTCAAAATGCCGTCGGCGAGTGTAATCAACCGTGCTCATCTCCCCGGCGCTTGCGGAACCAGTGTCTGGGAACAATTTCTTGTGCACCGCCATTAGATTTCCGGATTTTGTGCAAGTCTCTCGAATTAGATAATTAAGGAAGAGAAAGGGGAAGCGTTGTCTACGTCTGAAGAATATCGGATAGTCTACATTGAACCGGGAGAATGCACAGAAAAGTAATCGTAGGGCTTTGATGTTCAGAGAGGTTAGGAAGAACGTTATAGAATAGGCGAGGAAATATCCTGGCGAACCTCCAGAAACCATCTGAAAAGAATGTAGGGCGAGAGGCTGAGATTGGATATAGATAGACGGTTTATACTAGTTCTACTATCTAAACATAGGATGGGAAGGATAAGGCGAACAAGTAATCAGGCGCTTCTATACGTGATATGTTATTTTATTTTCTGGTGCAAGCCATAGATAGCCGGTGCTCAAAAGACGCGAAAGGAAGAATGTCTGTTCGATAAGATAAGTTGTCATACCCAGTTTTTAGTACATGATAGCAACTTAGGTCTACTAGGTCATGCACAAATCCTTGCACAGTGTTATTCTTTCTTAGATCAACTGTAGACGGTGGAGTTAGATGAAAAGGGTATGTCGGTTCATGGTTAAAATGCAAAAGACATCTCAACTCATCACCGACTAAGAATATAGTCCTACAATTACTGTAACAGGCCTAAGAAACAAATTCATATATGATGTAAACTAGTATTCTAAAACAAAGGCATAGAAGAACAACAAATGAAAAGTTAAATAGGGTATTATAGTTCCATCTATACATACATATGCCACCCACGGCCGTCCATGTTGATTAACGCCATCCGTGCTAGAACGCTAAGGAAAGGGTAGTACAGAGTAATAAAAGCCGAAATGGGCGCTAAAAAGAAAAACAACCCTTCAAAAAGGGAAACTCAAAAAAGTACAGATTGTAATGTAAAAAGGTAAAAAAGAAAGCAGAGAAAAAGAGGTCGGTGAGCGGGTTAGGCTCTTGGTGTGCTCATGACAAATGGGTTTACGGGAAACGGGGGCTGTAGAAACAGACCGTAAGTAAGGCAGAACCTTAGACAAGAGGAGCTGATCATCTTTAAGATCACGCTCCGCTCATCTCCACCTCCCTCCTCCCCACAAGGAAGCCAGCCTCCTCAAAATCATCCCCACCCAGATCCATATCCTCCGCGTTCTCTAGGTCAATATCCATACCTTCTCCCTTCAACATGCCACCCCCCACATTTCCTATTTTCCTCGTTTTCGGCTGCGCAAACGGTCGCAATGCCGCTTTCTCCCCATTTCCCATAGCCGATGTCATATGAAAAGAATGCCCCGGCGTCGCACTCAGCGGGCTCACCGGCACCTCATCCTCCTTCACTCCCATCTGAAATGCAAACGTAAACCCCTCACTCGTCGACACGGCCACTCTCCCCTCCTCGTCTTCCCAAGCTCGTTTCTGCGGGTTCGTCGGATTCGGCAACGTCGCAGCCGCACCCATGATATTTGAGGAGAACTTTGGAGTATTAAACGCTTCCGCCGGCAGGGGAAAGATGGTTATCGGTTTGTCCTTTGGATTTGTAGCTGTGCCCCCGCGGTCGTAGAGGTGAGCATTCGTAACCGGCTGTTCGGCAAACCCCAAACCCCCAGCTTCTAACCCCCCAACTTTGTGTAGACCGCAGAAGGGGAGGAGTTCGCGGGCGTGTTGGTAGGCATCTGGTACGGGGTCGCGGGGCGGTTTGACATTTTTCGCTATTGTAACTGGAGATAAGGTGGTTTGAATTGATGGAAGATTGGTGGGTTTGACATGTGTCTTATACCCTTCCGGCACGCTCTTTCTAACCCTCATTCCGACGTTGAGAAGACTGGATTGTACAGTTGCAGGGAGAGTGGGGAAGCCTGCTGGGTTTGGCTTCGCCGCACTACTACTCTTCCTTACCTTACCACTACTACTACCACTATCAGAGACGCCCGGCTCGTTCGCAAAGTTTCCGTCGTTGTCGAAGTAAGCTGTGATGCTCGGTTGGTAGGGTCGTTTATCGCGGTGCTTGTGTCTGTCCGAGGTAGAGGTAAAAGGAGTGATAGTAGTGGAAGGGTGGGAGCGCATTGCGAAGGATCAGGAGCTGGGTCCAGGTGCGGTATTGATGAGGGGGGATTGGGACCCTGGTCAAGCAGCTGAAAAGGGAACAAATGCTTTGGTGTTGCTGTTATATGCAAGGTGCCGGGGTATTTGTTAGTCAAATGACCGTAAGCTGCGTGGGAAAATAGAATTTATCAATTATAGAAGCAAAGGACGCATTAAGAACTTTGTCGGAACTATATAGGAAGAGTGAGACAATTGTTTAGAGGAGGTCGGTGAGAGTGCTCCACTTTGACGACATGACCGAACTTTTGGTTGGCCGGGCCGATCTGCCCAAGCTCCGGATGTCTGACGTAGATTGGAGTGTTTTTAAGAGTTTTAGATGGTCCGAATCAGGGTTTAGAGAGAGTCACAATGCATAGCGAAAGCAACTTGAAGTAAATCTTCTCGTTTAGTTATATACAAAGCCTCGTTTATCTCAAAGGCTTCTCTGGTGCATATACCCGTTCGTTATCCATGAATCATATCCCATATCAGTTCCCATACCCTAATCCAAAACCCCATGTAAACTCCGATGCTATGAAATGCTTCAAAACCGATCTTCCTTCTCTCGAGGCCTCTAAGCCAGCTCAAAGTTCTGCCACATCCTCTTATTTTCTCCATATTAACGTCTTCAATCATAAAGATCCATGTTTCCATCTACCTCATCGTCCAACTCTGCAAGAGCATCCGACTCGTCATACATCTCGCTATCCTCATCTGTGTCGGTATGGTTCGGCAAGATCTGGATGTGTCCGTCCTCGAGCACGACTCTGGCCACCTCGCCGTCTTTGATGCTGCCACGGAGGATCAAGACAGCCAGACGATTCAGCACCTCCTTCTCAATCAGCCGTGCCAATGGACGAGCACCATAAGCAGGTGAGTATCCTGCGCTTCCGAGGTAGTCGCGAACTTCGTTGGACATTTCGATCTTGACGTTGCGACCATTGGTAGAAAGCCGCTTCTGGATCTCACTCATCCTGACATCGACAATCTTGCGGATCTCACGCTTAGTAAGACGGTTGAAGATGACGACGCTGGAGATACGGTTGAGGAACTCCGGGAGGAAATAGCCGCGCAGAGCATTCATGACCATCTCTTTGGTAGCAGGGTCAATCCTGCCGTCTGGTGCATTCGGTCTGGCAAGATATTCGGCACCGAGATTGGAGGTCATAACGACGATGCAATTCTTTGCATCGACAATACGACCCTGGCCGTCAGTGATACGACCGTCATCCATCAACTGAAGGAGGACAGTAAGAACTTCTTTGGCAGCCTTCTCAACCTCGTCAAAGAGCAAGATGGAGAACGGGCGACGACGCAGAGCCTCTGTGAGTTGGCCACCTGCGTCGTGTCCAACGTATCCTGGTGGAGCACCAATCATTCTGCTAAGAGAGTGGCGCTCCTGGTATTCAGACATGTCGAACCTGATCATCGCCTTCGGGTCGTCGAACAGGAACTCGGCCAGCGCCTTCGTAAGGAGCGTCTTACCGGTACCGGACGGACCGCAGAAGAGGAAGCTTGGAGGTTGGTTGGGATTGGCCAGTCCTGAGCGTTGCAATCGGATGGCGTTGGAAACCGAAGTGACTGCCTCCTTCTGGCCGACGACAATCTCGCCTAAGACTTTCTCCATATGCAAGAGCTTCTCTTTCTCAGTGGTCCGGAGCCGGGTTACGGGGATGCCGGTCCATCTGGCCACGATCTCATTGATCTGATCAGGTCCCACCGCATCAGTAATCAGTGGTGCACCATGGCCGCCTTGAGCATTGTACATCTCAGCATCGGCCCTGGCTTTCTCCTTCTCAAGCTGTGTGATTCTTGCCTCCACATCTGGAATAGCGTAGTACTTGAGGTCGGAAGCGGTTGCAAGATCGCGGAGACGTTCAGCTTCAGCGAGCTTATTCCGCAGAGTCTCAAGCTTGATCTTCTGCTCCTGGATGTCCTTGCTGCGGTTCTTCTCCTTCTCGTAGCTCTCACGCAGCGGCCGGAGATCTTCCTCGACATTCGCAGCTTCGGCTTTGGCTTCCTTGAGACGGTTCTGGGAGGCTTCATCCTTCTCACGTTCCAAAGCGTGGATTTCGATTTGGAGCTGGCGTAGTCTCCGTTCCAGGTTATCGAGGGCTTCAGGCTGCGACTCCCTCTCCACACGAACAGCCGCGGCGGCCTCATCGATAAGATCGACCGCAGAATCGGGAAGACGACGCTGGGTAAGATAGCGAGCCGCAAGAGTGGCTGCAGCAACGATGGCACCGTCCATGATGGTGACACCGTGATGCGTCTCGTAGCGCTCCTTCAAACCACGCAAAATAGAAATGGTTTCGGGAATGGATGGTTCCTTGACGAGGACCTGTTGGAACCGACGTTCAAAGGCGGCATCCTTCTCAATATATTTGCGGTATTCGGCCAAGGTGGTGGCACCAATACAGTGGAGCTGACCACGTGCGAGCATTGGCTTCAAGAGGTTGGCAGCATCCATGCCGCCTTCGCCGGAAGAACCAGCACCCATGAGAAGATGGATCTCGTCGACGAACAGGACAATCATCTCCTTGGAATCCTCAATTTCTTTCAAGACGCCCTTCATGCGTTCCTCGAACTCTCCCCGGTATTTGCTGCCAGCGACGAGGGAACCGACGTCTAAGGACAACAGCTTGCAGGCTGCCAGATTGGCGGGCACATCGGCGTCCACGATACGGCGGGCAAGGCCTTCGACGACAGTCGTCTTACCGACACCGGGTTCACCGATAAGGACGGGATTGTTCTTGGTTCGCCTGGACAGGATCCGAATGACACGCCTAATCTCTTCTTCACGTCCAATGACGGGGTCAATCTTGCCGTCTCGTGCCATGGCAGTGAGGTCGATGGTGAACTTCTTCAGGTTCTCGCTCTCCGATTCATCGTCGGCTTTCTTCGAATCCACACGCTTTGTGCCCTGGATAGCCAGTACCGCCTGGTCGATCTGCTTCACGTTCGGCACATTGGCATCTGCCAGACAGCGCTGAACAGCTGCGTCCTGTACTACACATTGAATCAGATGGCCCACTGAAATGTAGCTGTCCTTCTGAGTCCGACTGAGTTCTTCAGCGGCCCGAAGGACCTTTGTCATGGAAGGTGCAGGTGCAGTCCGCTCTGGTGGAGGGTCTTGACTGGGGAGACGGACAAGAGCTTTCTTGAGCGAACGCTCGAATTGCTGTGCATCTCCGTTCGCTCGCTCGACGACTTGACGGAATAGAGGCGGTGCTGCTTGGGCATTCTGTTCTTGGGGATGTTGTGGATCGGGTGCAGGATCGATGAGGGCGACTGCTAGGTGGATTGGTGATAATTGTGAGTGGGCATATGAACGTGCCAACTCAAACGAATCTGCAAGGGCTCGAGCAGCCCTATCAGTATACTGTTCGAATGAAGTCATGGTGTAAAGGTGAGGGTATCAAAAGGTGTGAACGACAGTATGCGAAAGGAAATGGTGATGAGGGTTGTTTGCAATTGGGTGATTGATTATTTATGAGATTTGTTTCTGTATGATGAAAGAAGAGGAGGCTTATGGTCGGGAGGATCGATGTACTTAAATATATCGAGGGCGTAAAGGTGACGGAAGAGGACGGAGCATTTGCGAGTAATGATGAAGCAACTGGAGGCAACTGGACAGATCTCGAAGTGTGATGGGCAGTGACTGGCAATTGCTGGCAATTGCTGGCAAGTTGGTGGTACCACTGGAAGCTTCGAGCACCTTCCTTGCCCAACCGAAGCCCAGGCCGCCTGTACCCCGCCGACGTCACCGGATACTTTGTGTACTAAGCCGTATTATAATGGTAATGATTTTTTGCGCTAGTACCAGAAATACCTTAGCTTGGTCCTCGCTAGAGCGTTCCGAGTCTCGCGGGATGTTGCCTCAGGCTCAAAACACCTCACGATGGAAGCATCAGATATCTCGAGATAGAGGCATTTTTGATCATCATGGATCATTCTCTTGCCACCAACATCACACTTACCTTCTAGAAGCTTTAATCATTGATACAGAAATCTCTCGACGTCTTCAACCATCTGCTGAGGCCTTTCTTTTGCCAACGAGAAAAAAAAAAAAAAAAAAAAAATGCTGCTCCCATCTCTTAACCCAGAAGCTCTTGCAGATGCATAGAGGATGTGCCTGTCTGCTTTCCCAATGCTGTAGTTACCCCGCAACGGCCTTAATATTTTCCACTGCATCACAATTCTTCCGCTTCATTGCTCAGTGCAGCTTGTTTTTCTTTAAAATGCTGCATCGGCAAGTACTAGGCCTTTCACGAGTTTGTTCATTTTTTATTTATCAATTGCTTCAAATATCATGTTACTCCTATTCCTTTTCAGTCTGCTTCTAGCCCAGTCGGAGCTTGTCACTTGTCAAATTGCCACTGTACCATCAACTACTATTAACAGTCCAACTCAAACCTCGAGCTCAGCGTCTTTCGTGACGAACATAGAGCTGTCCGTCGACGGTGTGTTCCTATTTCTTCAAACATTCCATTTGTGTATTTCTATTTCTTCAAAAATTCCCTTTGTGTGTTTCTATTTCTTTAACAACTCCATTTGTACATTAGAGCTGTGAAATATCTAACGTTATCTTTAATCCAAACTTTCTTTCTTTTTATTTACATGTCAAAATGTCTCTCCAGTCTCTGAATTAGCTTTGTCTTTTTCTAAACCCTCCCAGATCTATGGGACCTCTACGTTGGCCCCATATCCACTTTCTCCATTAACACAACCGTCGAACCCACACCCATCCCCTCAAGTTCCCTGATCCCGCCACCAAGCCTCTTCTATCCCAACTTCCCCACAGGCCAGCAAGTCCCACTCCGAACCAAAAACGAAAGCTGGAAGTTCCCAAAAGACTTCTGGTACGGCGTTGCAGGCGCCGCTTACCAAATCGAAGGGGCAGTAAAAGCCGAAGGGCGAGGCCCAAGCATATGGGATGTGCTAACCCACCGCGTCACTAACTATGTGTCTACTAATGATACGGGGGATGTTGCGGATAATAACTACTACCAGTACAAGGAAGGTCAGAAAGTCCTTCTAGAACTGATCAATTGGTGCTGAATCGACATAGACATCGCCCGCATCGCTGCCCTCGGCCTAAAAACCTACTCCTTCTCCCTCTCCTGGTCCCGCATCCTCCCCTTCGGCTCTGGTGCCATCAACGAGCTCGCCCTAAAACACTACGACGATGTAATCGACACTTGTCTCGCTTTTAACATCATCCCCATGGTAACGCTCTACCACTGGGATCTCCCCCTATCCCTGCAAAACACCTACGGCGGTTGGCTCAACGAACAAATCATTTCAGATTTCAGCACCTACACCCGCATAGCCTTCTCCCGCTGGCACAAGAAAGTGCACTACTGGTTCACCGTCAATGAGCCCATCGTCTTCTGCAACTTCTACCCCTTGCCGGAAAGCTACTTCAAGAAAACCTCAATTCCAGAGCAACAGCAGCCGTATGTATGCGGCCACAACGTCCTCCTGGCCCACTCCGGCGCCTACCATATCGGCAAATCGCTCAACAGCACCCTCAGCATATCTTTCAAAAACAACGGCGGCTACAAGATCCCTCTCACAAACTCCACCGTTGATGCTGAAGCCGTACAAAGAGCATGGGATTTCAACGAAGGCTGGTTCGCCGACCCAATCTTCCTCACCGGCGACTACCCGTCTTCTTTAAAGCCGTACGTGGAAAAGTTCCTCCCGCCCTTTACTGAAGAGCAGAAAGCTCAGATAAACGGCACAAGCGACATTTTCGCCCACGACGCGTATACCGCGTCTTTCTACATGGCGCCGGATAGTGGTATCGAGGCTTGCCTGCGAAATCAGACGCATGAGCTGTGGCCGGGGTGTTTCAACAGCACAAACGTCTATGCCAACGGCTACTGGAACATCGGACCGGCTGGCGACCCCGGATCGCCCTGGCTGAATCAGGCGACGGATTGGGTACCCGCATTCCTACACTATATGCAGGAAACGTGGAATCCGAGGGAGGGCGTTGCTATTACGGAGTTTGGGATGAGTGAGCCGTTTGAGGAGTTGAAGACGAACCTTGCAAGTATACTTATTGATCCGATCCGATCTAACTACTACAAGGCCTACCTTGAAGGCATTCTCATTGCGATTTCCGAGGGCGTCAGCGTCGTCGGAACCCTCGCATGGAGCATATACGACAACCTGGAATGGAGTCAGGGGTTTAGTGTGAAGTTTGGGATTCAGGTACGTAACCGTTTCATCAATCGTTTTCGTTTCCATTCCAAATCCGAACTCCCGACGAGACGATACCTGGTTGAATATACTCCGTTACCAACCGAGATTTTGTAGTATGTCAACCTTACGACCCAAGAACGCTACTTCAAAGCCAGCGCCTTCGAATACGTTAATATGTTTAAAACATACCAGGAGAAATAAACCTTAAGTAGGAGAATGTTGAACATGGTGATAGAGAAGTATGAGTACATAGAGCGTATAATTTAGTTAATATTTAAACCGGCACTAGTTGGTGTAGCAATTCGTGAGTAGTGAGCATCTTAGAATTCTAAACGATGGTATGTTAGTCTGTAAACCAAGCAGATATCCAAATCGTACTTTAAGATTACTTTTAGTAAACGATTTAATACGGTGGTCCTCGGGGATTTAGATGTAAAACTGATTCACCTCCAAGTGGGATTAGAACTTCAGACACTGTAAAAGTCTACAGATACGGGATATCACTGTTACGCACTAGGTTCGCAGGAAATAATAAAAATAACCACGGCTTATATCATTTACTTTTCAACATCAAACTTCTCCCTCCACAATCATCTGCAGATATTGCCTCCTATCCTTTCTCTTCTCCTGTAACTCTTAGCTTCCAAATAGGGGCATGCGTTGTTGTGTGTATATATATCAACGCCAGCCCCCCAATCAATAAGAAGAAACATGACGCGCATTTTCAGATTTCTTAGCGAAGAGGGACACATCAGCTGATATCCAGATATACCAGTCCATCCAAGCACATGACTACCTAAACCTCACCCACCCAAACAACTCTCCAGCCCACCATTTCCTTAATCCAAGTCCACTATCTCACGCATTGCTACCTTGTAGGCTAGTGAGTGCGTTACTAAACCGGGGCGGTGTAGTATTTTGCTGTTAAGCGTAAGAAGATATTGCCCAGCTAATCCTATGGTTGCTTTGGGTTTCTTTAAGCTATAGTTGTCGGTGAGGTACAAGGGTTAGAGAAAAGTGTGGGAGGGAGGTGAGTTTGGGGGTTCAGTATGGATGTGGTTGGGGGACGTGTGGTTGGAATGTGTTTTGTTTAAGTTTAAGGACCGAAAGGATATTAGAGGGGTGTGGGAGGAGTGCTATTTTATATATATGGGATATACTAAGGGGAGTAGTGGTATGAGGATGAAGGGAACGGTGTACGGTGATGCTGGTTAATGGGATAGTTGGGGTGATATGGAGATGAGGTGAGGCCGGCGAGGAACGATGTGAGGGAAGTGAGGGAATGGATCCGTTGCTTGTGAGTATAGATTATATACATGTGTTATGGGTAGGGGGAGGATATGGATGTTAGGATGAATAAACTTACTGTGTAGTAGTAATACTCAACAGTATTGTCAGAAGAAAGAACTAACATATACGACACGGGGCTACAAAGCGATGAAGTGCAAGTAATATTGAGTATATTCTGGGTATTATAAAAGGGTATCACAAGAATCGCACACAAACCATCTCCCCTTTAACTCCACTGCATATTCCATCTTTACCTCCTTCGCCCTCCCTAAACCAAGAAATCTTACACAGCTCCCGCCTTATTCCCCACCTTCTCCTTAACCCTCCGCCGTTCCTCCTCCCTCCTAGCCTCCACCCCCCTCAAAAACTCCATCCGTCCTAAGTACGCTTCCCGCCCCTTCCCATGCACATCCAACTCCTCCGCAATACCCTCTTGATCCACGTATCCCGTCCAATCCAATCTACTCTTATCCACCACGTTGAGCTTTTGCGCTTTATACGGCCGTAAGCCATTGATATGCTGTGTGACACCTGGGGTGTTTTCTTGGGTGTTATCGATGACGTGTATTGCAGGAACAGAGCTAGAAGAGGATGTGGGTTTGCGCGGATAGGTGAGCTGGAATTCTGGCGCTAGGCCACGCACGAAGGCGCTGGGGTTGGGGTCGAAGCGGGAGGGACGGCGGAGCGGACGGCGGAGCGGGCGGTGGAGTTTGGGTTGCTTATCGTCGTCCGCATCGACAGTATCGGATTTACTGGTCTTTATGTCTACATCTTTCGTTTTATCTGCTACATCAGAAGTGGGTTGTTTCCAGCCGTCGCGGAGGTATTGGCCTAGGGAGGAGCGCGGGATGCGTTTCTCCTCCGCAGTCTTCTGCCCCGCGAAGGTGTACACTCTCAATACCGTGAGCTCTTCCCCTTCTGTGTCTGTGGTTGCATGACCATCTGCACCGGCCATTGAGATATCCCCAACCTCTTCCCGTACCTCCTGTATCCTTTCCACCCCCACCGGCACAACAGGCACTTCCATCATCTCCCTCCACAACCCCTCAACATCCACAGTCGCCCCCTCAACCCCCTGTAACCCCCTGCTCACCTCCCTCTCCGCCCTCCTCTGCGCCCTCGTCTTCACCAACCCCCCCTCACCGCCCTCATCATCATCATCCCAGAACACGCCTTCATCGTCCTCTGCACCTTTGCCTTTCCGACTTCCTTTCCCAGCCTTAGCTTTCTTCCGCCTCCTCGCCTCCTCTACCATCTTCTCATCCCCCGAATCAAATTCTGCAACTACATCCTTTCTTTTACGTTTATTCTTCGTAGGTAGGTGTGCGCCCGAGGGTGTTGTTGCTTCATCGTCATCTTCGCTCTCGGATGTGTCTTCAGCCGGGACAGCGGTAGGACTGAAGTCATCGTCGGAGGATTCATGGTAGTTTTCATCTTCTTCCGCGCCAGGCGCAATCTCGAGAGTATCTGGGAGCGACATCTCATTGTTGGGGTTGTAGAGAGTGAGGAGCCCACGGATTGTGGATTCAGCGAAGTAAAGCTCTCGGTTGATTAGTAATCATAATTATGTAAGCGTCCTAATGAGATCCGGATAACAAGAGTTTCATTTGTGCTTAAGAGGGGAAGGAGCAGTGCATAGCGACCAAGATGGTATCTTTTCAGATAGAGAGAAGTTCACTAGCTTCATATGTCCAAAAATTCGTGATGTGTATTATACTACGCTAGCCCATTACCCGTATTTCATCATCACTCCTTAACATCATCATCTTCCAATCTAATCATTGTTCAAGTCAACCAGTCTAATCCATTCAACAGAGAGAAAGACTTCAAAAGACTCAGCTCCAACTGGTGTACACGCAGCAAAACTCGATATCAAAATACCTTGCCGCGGAGGCATACAAGACGGTGAATTTCAGGGGAGCTGCCGAGCATGGTTAATGATTCAAAATCCTAAAGTGACCGATGAGTATACGCTTTTCATAATGGAAAAGTGGATTAGACAATGAAGTTCTAGGACAATAACAAGGCTGGATGAATTGTGGTGTGATTAAAAGACGGCTACAAAAAAGGCTTATTGGGTGATAACGGAAGAATTTGTTCTCCGGGTAACAAACCTACAACAGGCTGTCTACCTTACATGACTTTTGGGTTACATGACTGTTTGGAGAGGTGCTAGCAAGATTGCTGGTGCCGAGGGGAGGGGACTGGTGCACGACCATAGCGGTCTGCGGTCAGCGTGTCGTTCGGATACGGGGAAGGATGCTCAGAACGAGGCAGTGAACGGAGAGTCCAAAATTGGTCCGTTGATGCAAGCGTCGTCGCCTCCGTTGGGAAGGGGAGTGGAGTTCACAAACATACCAGACCGACCAGTATTAATCCGAACAGGGGATCGCGAGGAAAAGCGTGATAGCGTAGGAAGTTGACATGTGCGAGGTCTACGGCGATGGGTGATGAGGGGGTGGACTCGGCGGATGGATATGGTAGGTCCGGGGAGTTATATGGTGATACAAATGGGCGAGCTCGTCCTGTTCTTCGCTTTGTTGTGGGCGAAAGAAGCTAGGACCTAAAGCCAGAAATTAATCCACAAAGTATAAGACAAACTTTCACAACCAGTGTAAGCCTATCCAACTTGATGGACAAATTCTCGCTCAAATGCAAGCCATAGGACCCTGACATGGAGGGGAGGGACTCGGGAGTTTATGGAAATCAAGCCATCACACCTTGGTTGCCGCCTAGGCCAAATGTCAGTGATAAGCATATCAGGAAAAATCTGTGTCCTCTACACTATTTGGGGCGGGGAACAAAGGAAACCCTATAAAGCGTGACATACCAATTTGGCGTTTGATCTGCTCACGTGCCCAGCGAGCGGTATCCCTGGTCCGGGAAAGGAAATCGGCATTGGCACGAGTCTCCCTGGTCATGGCAGTCAAGAAATCATGGCGGAAGAAGTCGCGGAATTCGCCATTGGGGAAAGCATCCGCAATATCACTGACAACGATTAGCATCAACCATTGTGTCGACTAAAGGTTCGACATACCCAATGACTCCGCATGATGAGCGCATAAGAGCCTCGGTGCGGTTGGTGTCCTCATGAATAACCTTGAGAAGCTCGAAGATGGAGCCGATGTACGGTGTCATGAGTTGCGCTGGAAACCATATTAGCTTTGAGATGTTATGGATAGGGAGGAAGAACATACTCTTGCCGCTTGACTTCATGGCAATAATACAGCCGTCCCAAGCATCCATGATACCCTCGCGAAGAGATGTGATGTAATCCATCATCTCGAAGTTGTCAGCCTGAACTGACACAGACGATGCCTGTTGCAAAACCTGGGCGACGACGGGTAGATATGGCTCAAAGTGCCCACTAATGGCCTGAGCAATATCGCCGAAGCACTGGAGAATAGCGGGTTTGAACATATTACCGAGCTGGTTGCTCCTGAGATTGTTGAGAAGGTAATTCATGAAAGCATCGCAGTATGGCTGGACCTTCTCGCCCAACGAACGAGTGATGTCGCTGACAAGACCGATGGCCATTGAGCAGAGACTTGGTTCCTCGAGGTTGCCAAGGGCATTGTAGAGGTACGGCGTGAAAGCTTCCATATATTTGCCAAAGTCCTCCTCCAAAGCCTGGGCCAGGGCTCCAATGGCGGCGAAGACCGTGTCGGGAACGCTGGATTTGGCGCCTACGCTTGAGAGCAACTGAAGAAGAATGTGCATGATGTGGTCGGCTTGAGGCTTGATCTCGGTTTCAAGACGTTGCACAATCGCCATGACAACGCTAGCCAAGCTAGTCTGCATCTCTTCCAGGGTCAACTTGTCTTCGACACTGACAACTTGTTGTTGAAGCGCGAGAGACTTCTGCAGACGCTCCAGAATAACATTGAGCAAGCTGGCAACCATTCCGACAACATCGAATGCAGCATTAGTGATGAAAGCATTCAACACTTCGTAAGCCGCAGTCCTCAACTGGTTGTCGGCATCAGCACGCTCCGTCACTGTGAGGAGGGCAGTTATGCTCTGTGAGAAATGAGGAGACAACGGGTTAGACTCGCAACCAGGGTCACCAGCAAACCGCTCAGCGAGATTCATCAAGGCCCAACAGCAGGAAGTGGCCATCTTAGGATGGCTGGACAATCCTTGGAAAAGAGCACCAATCAGAGGTGGAAGATGCTGTTGGGCGTCGATAGAGTCTGGAGAAGCGTCACAGATGCGACCGAGGGCGTAAGCTGCGGAGTCCTTTACATGAATAACCTGATCATCCATCATTGCGATTAATACAGGCAGGGCCTGCTTGATGATGGGATCCAAGACTGACTCCTCTGGCCCTTCCATGATAGCTCCAAATGCGGAGACGGATGCGTCACGGTAGTGCCAGTCGTCGGATCGAAGGTTCTTCTCGACAAAGGCGAGGACAGGCGGAACGACGGCACTGCCAACGCACTGAGCCCAAAGCTGCAAGCACTGGTAGGCAGCACGAGAGATGTTGTACTCGTCATCTCCGGCATCCTCATCTTGCTTAGCGAGAAGCTCGAGCAGGACAGGAACCACCTCCTGAGTGGCGACCCGGGCAAAGTTGAAGTAGTCCCTCAACTCCGTAGAACCTTCGGCCTGCGCCTGTTACTGGTTAATAACCATCATCATCAAGATAATCCGATCTAGCTAAACATACCTGAGAATTGTCGTCTTCGATAGAGATTTCTTCCTCACAGACAGTGCACCAGAACTCCACGGCAAGTTTGGCAACATCCTCCTCATCGCTCTTCATTCCTTGGATTGTAAGACCAAAGAGAGCCTTCTCCATGTAGAAGCGCATCTTGTCGTAGTATAGACCCATGACCCTATTCAAGCAGCCATAGGCTCCCTGCTGGATACGGTTGTCCTCGGCCTGCGTTGCTTCGCAGATTACTTGCATGATATAGTTACGTTCTCCCTCATTTTCAAAGTTGGATCGGACAAATTCGATGGAATCACTGAGTGCTGAAATAGCGGCATTTCGGACGTCTTGGTTTGGCTCCTCCTTGCGGGCACCCTGGACAACGGCCGTGAGAATGGCATTCGAGTGATGCCCTAACGCCGCTGACAAATCAGCATCATCTGTGTCGCAAATGAAGCCGATGGTGGTGAGGGAAGCCTGCTTCTGATGGTCTGCTCCGTTTCCGACGTTTTCCACCAGCGTTGTCATAAGCTCTGGCCATTGATTGCGGGGTATCTCGATGGCGGCAATGGAGGCAATAAACTGAGCTGCGGACTGTCCAGCACGAGCATCGGATGAACTAAGTGTCCTCAAAGCCAGGGCCTTGACATTTGCTTTGATGCTGGGGTCTAGGCTGAGCCATCTCTCCTGGACCTGACGTAACCTAGCAAATTCGCGAGCGGAGAAGGCGTTTTTCAGAGCAATACCAGCGGCGGTTCTGATATGGGGCTGGGCAGACTCGTTGGCAAGCTCTTGCCCGAGAATAGTGAGGTATTGTGGCTATAGTGAAACATGGCCATTAGCGTTTTGTCTTTGTATTCTTCTTTGGGGAGGGGGCGTTACTTACAAAATCCTGCTCAGCGGCTTGACTCAGCTGCTGCTCGGCGCTCTGGCGGAGGTTGGCATCTACCCAAGGTCAGTCAGGTTGAAAAGAGGAATCGGGAATGTTGTTGGAGGCAACGCACCAGGAGAAAGCGTCCCCTCCAACACCTGGTTGATATCCATAATTGTAGGAGGGAGTGTGGAAGATCAAGGGAATGTCGTAATTATGGCGCACAAAGTGTCGTGGGTGGAACGAAGAGAAATTATCTGAAGGGTTTCAGGCGTAGTTATAGTTGTTCAGCTCGAGGTTCAGAGAGTGGGTGGAAGTAGCGGTGGGCGGCCGTGTAGGGAGGGAATTAGAGAAGCGAAAGTCGAAGTGGAAGTGTAGAAAGGGCCAAAACACGTGAATGGTTGGCTTGTGCAGTGACAGGCTTTGACCCCACTAAGGAGCGTACCGGAGCAACAAGCGATGTTTTTGCGTGGGGCGGCAGGCAACAACAAAGCTAGAGGTTGGTAAACAAACAGAATGCAGCGCCGTGAAGAAGGCAAGGCTGCTGAAATCACACGAAATGGTAAAGTGCAACAAAAGTTACAAAAGGCAACCACAGCACCAAAGGCACAATTTGAAGTTTGTGGATGGATGCTTTACTTATGCCTAGGATTAGGCAAAGTCTGCCGGATTGGCTCGCTTGCTTCCCGCCTCAGATCCTCCTGGAACTTGCTGCAGCCCTGCGAGAGAGACAGACGCACCAGGGAAAGACACAACAGCAGCAGAACTGTTGCAGGCGTCATACATAATACGAACGCCCACGATATCGAAGCTATCCCCAGAGTTTTGCCGTATACTGGTGGCGACGGAAAATCTTAGTGTGCAAAATTGTTTTCTAGGAGCAAAATCCTCTTTCACCTATAACCAAATAGGGCTGGTCACGGCCGAGGATTGGAGAAAATGACTTCACGGTTTCAGCTCTCAAGCCTAAGAGCACCCTTGGACGCAAGAGGTCCTCTGTCTGGGGGATCTCTTCTGTTGGGTGATGAACCGTACATAAGAATAGAATAAAGTATTGATACTATTAACCTCCAATATTGTTTGCCTAAAGTACTGCTCCCCATGATATCTTCCAGCTCCCATATGTACATACTTACACACATGCATATGAATATACCCTCAAAAGCATGTCTAGCGTGACCTAGCGTGCAATCGGCACTTTTTGCAAACGTCAGAATATACTGGATATCTCGCTAAGTCCGCCTCCTTGGACCATTCGCCTCCTCCTTTCTCCAATCCCTCAACTCTCTCGTGCCCATACTACCCAAGCCGCCCTCACATCTCCTCTCCCATCCTCCCAACCTAACAACCACCGTCGTCGCATTATCTGCATCCGTACTCATCTCTGTGGCGAAGCTGGTGACATCTCTAGCCGCCTGCTCAGGAGTCTTGGCTTCCTTGACAATGTCCACAATCTCTTGGTCGCTCAACGGGCCAGAGACTCCATCGGATACCAGGACTAGGAAGGAATATTCTGCGGGATGAAGCTCAATACGGCGGATCTCGGGTTCGGCCGACACGCCAATGCGTTTGGATGCCATATCGCCAAAGGCTCTGGTGTTGGCAAGACCCGAAACGCGCTCTTCTCCAAAAGAATCGGTGACAAAGCTAGCAGCATAGCGGCGGAGTCGGGTAGCTTCCTCTGGAAGAGAAGGGTGGTGATTCGAGGTAAGTGGAACAGCTAGGCCAGTCGCAGTATTACAAAGAAGGATGCGGGTATCGCCCACGTGAGCAGTGATGAGGGTAGAAGGTGAGGCAGGATGCCAGAACGGCGAGACCGTCGGTGTGGATATGAGTGCGACACTGCAAGTACTGCCGCCTTTGAAGCGTTTCGAACCGCCAATATGTTTATGTATCCTTTTCGAGGGTTGGCCGAGAATATCATCGTCGTTGAGTGCTTTGTCTGCGAGCACGGGATCTTCGTCTTGTTTACCGACTTGGGCGGAAACGAAGTCGTAGTCAGCCTTCAGAAATGCATATTCCAGGACAGTTTCTATCCCGACGCCTGCTTCTATATCTTTGTGGATGTCCGAATGGGGATTGTGGCGTTTTTGAATGGCATCTTTCTCCATTGGGTGACCGCGACCTCCGGCAGATATTGAGAAGTACTCGGGCTTGAACCGTCGGAAATATCCTCCAACCAGCTGCTTCCAGTCATAGACCAGAGCTCGCTCTAAGTCTTCTGCTTTCCGCACGGCTGTAGACTGCTCAGTTGGAGGATCACTCTCCAGTGGTTTCGCCTGGCTATTGGCGCCTGTAGTGGGAGGTTCCTCATCTGGCTGGGGAGGCTTGATGGGCTCTGTGCCCGGCGGAGTATGCATCTTAATAGCATCCAGGCTCTTCTTCCCAATATCTTCTCCATTGTTCTGTGTGATCTTCTCATAATCGTCCAAACTGCTCGGCCATCCAAAATACTGCTGCGGCTTCCCTTTCCTCTTCAAAGAGCTCTCCAGCTCAAACAGCCTGGCCCCCTCCTCCACATAAGTATGCAGCTGCTCCCTCAAGAAATCGCTACACTCATTCCCACCATGCCCATCAAAAACACCAAAGTAGAAGACCTGGGGATCGCCACCTGGGCCATCAGCAGGTGTAACTTCATCCTTCATCATAGCGCCATCCGCGCGTCTAGTCAAGGATATCGGCCGCCGTTTTGCAAACGCTGGGAAGTCAATTGTGCCTGCTTGAAACGCATCCTCATTATACGCCCGCGTCCCTCGTGATAATGAGACTCCAAAATGGTGCTTCGCACTCTTCAATGGTATTCGTACGACCGTCGTGTCGCGCCCCACCATGGGCACCGCTACAGGAGGCGGCGACCTTCCACCTTGTACCTCATGAGGTATGAACTTCTCTCGCGGTAATTTATGATGCTGTCCTCTGAGTCTGGAGTCGGGGTAGAGCGAAGCTGAGGGAAGGTGGGATACGAAGTATTCGTGAAAGCATCGGCGGGCTTCGTGGGGCTGGCGATAGGGTCGCAAAGGGCGATGGTGGCCGGGTCTGGGAATTAGTAGCCTTCTGCTGGCTCTAGAGATGCGGATTGTCGGTTTCCACATTGCTTGAGCCTTTGCTCACAAGGGGGGCATTGTGTTGTACCTGACTGGGAGGGCTGTTATGTCATGGTTATGGTGACTGGAGAAACATTCCCGCGGCGAAAGTGATCTGCAGCGTGGCGTTTGACGATGGGGACAGACAACGAGAACTGTTAAACCGCCTCTAAGCGCCAAATTGCCTAGAGACGTATACATACAGATTTAAAAGCTTAGAGACATATATAGACCCCATGAGTAGACGAGAATTTATAAAATTTTCATCCTTCATGCTCTTTGGATTATTATATGTCTTCCTCGCCGTATTAGGTCTAGCGCATACATCTCCTACTTATCAAGCTCACTCGAACCGTTGAAACTTATTCAACTACACCAATCACGTTCCCATTCATTCTAGTGACCATTTTTAATCTCTCTGGTGATTCAAGATCCATGCCAAACAAATCACTCAACCTGGAACTAGAGCAGCAGTCTCACAATGTTCTTATCAAGGACTCATGGGTCCGACGACAACTCGCACCCCTAGCTATTGCAGCTCTCGAGCACATCCGTCCGCATGCGTCCAGTTTTCTTTCTAACAAGCTGCAAATGTGTCAAGTACAGCCAGTTCCAACGTCTCTCCCACGCCGACACTATGCAATTCATCGTTTCCAATACCTCCATACCGGTACCGAAAGTGCATTGCGTGTTCGAAAGGAAACGGGTTACTTACATAGTGATGTCCCGCATAGGTGGCTCGCCAATAGGCCGTATATGGCAACAGCGGCCTGAAAAATCGAAAGTGCACCTACTAAAGCAATTGAACTCTTATGTGGAAGAGATAAGAGCGGTTGGATGAGTTAGCCGCAGCAAGCTTTGCAATATTCACTTATCAGATCGCCTTAAGTGATATTGACCTTTTAGCTCAATTCACGACTTCCACCCATTTCTTAGAGGCGGCTTCCAGACGCCTCTGGGGCAGTTTCCTACATTTAACGAATTGGTTGATAAACATGACGATGCGTATTGCTCCGCACGCTTCACTCACAGTGACTTGAATGGCATGAACATCCTTGGCAAGGGAGACGAAAGCGTGTGACATCGACTAGGACACTGCTAGTTGGTACCCAGAGTACTGAGAATATACGACCGCTTAGAATGTCATCTATTTAATGAACTGTGGGAAAGACCAAATACGCAAGTTTTTCAGGGAGTACCCCGTGGCAGTTTAAATCAAGCAGCTCAGAAAGAAGTACTTTGCAGCATTCTGAGTAGCCAATCGGACGGCCTGGGGACCAGCCTGTTCTGTATATTTCACTACCTCTCACGGCCATCTATGAAATCACACGTTACCAGGCAATGGTTTCTCCAAAGCTGCCAGCGACGGAACCGAAATACAGATATTGAAACTCTTAAGGAATGGCCCCCTTCCCCTCCAGCATGTCCTATGTTGGCACTGTACCCGCTTTCGATGCCCAGCCCCCATCAGACCGCCTCTGTTGTCGTTTCGTTCAAAATAGGTGTTTCATGCTCGCTCAATCTTTTGCCAATCCGTCACTCTTGTTTCAAACTCTCCTATCATCTTCAAAGGGCGCGATCGCCTCCTTGACCCAAATATGACAAGTCCCAGTTGGTTGTTCTGTATAAGGCATATACACGCCAATGTCGTGGCTAAATTAAATCTTATCTGTAACTTTTATGGCCATAACCGAGCAAGCAACATACTGATCTGCGCCAGAGGGATGCCCAGTCTCCCATAGTGCCAAGCTTGCAGACCGAGCCTGGTTGGGTCGAGTCCCTGTCTTGCATGGTGTCGAAAGCTTCTTTTGCTTTCGACTTCATCCTTGAGTCCTACTATAACGGGTCAGTGAAAGGTGTTCTGGTCTTGTCCATCGCGGGCATAGAGAGCGACGATCTTTGTTTGAGATAATCATTGTAGTTGTGAAGAAATAGAAAGGGGGGTGTCAGCACAGTTAGTTATACCTCATTTCCGGAAGTGTTCTCATACTAATCAACTGTTCAAAAAGTACGAGGTTCGTATTCGGGAACAATTTTCCTTTCTCAAAAAAATTATTCTCGTTGTTGTTAGCGTTAGCGCATGTATTAATGAGCTGTGTCGAGCCCCTAGTAACCGTTTCTCTTATTGCATCGTCACAACTTATCACTGAACCGGAAAACAATAGATTGAGTGTCTTCTTTCTCTCTTCTCTCATCTATTTAATACCGACTTCCCCTAGAGCTCAAAGCTCCGACCTCTGCTATCTGCGTTCTATTTTGCGTATATTAAAAAAATTTAAAACAATTCTAGTACATACGACCACAGGTGGGAGAAAATAGGGCTTCCCGTCCGATCAGCCGTACTCAAGCTCCCAACCGGCTAGTTAGTATTGCGGTGGGTGACCACGTGAGAATCCTGGCTGTTGTATGTTTTTGTAGAAAGATTTAATTTTCTCTTTTGTTCTTACTTCGATAGTCTGGAGTTTTATCACAGGTTGCGTTATGTTTATTTCTGTATTTAGTGTTTTATGAGGGGGGAAAAGGTGAATAAAGGGGGTGGAGCAAATTATTTTATGAGAAGTAGTGGAATAGGCATATTAAGGAACAGAGGATGGATAGAAGTGGTAATGATGCTGCAAGCCATAAATACTGGCTGGTATAATTGTAATAATAATAATAATAATAATAATTCAATTTAACGTGCTACCTGGTTCTCAATTGGGTCTATGAACACGTAATATCAAATACTTAGAGCAAAATAAACCCGACTCTAGAGGAATGTCCCTCTAGATTCCTACCTAAATCTTTGCCTTTTCCCCACCCTCAAACATTCCAATATAGCTATGATGAGTTTTTTCACCAGCTAATAGTTGTTCCCTATCTGCCAGTGCTGCCGCTCAGGCAACAGCGAGGTTATTATGACACGGCCTGGATTAGTTGGAAGGGGGCCTAGTCCCCTGTATTTTCTTTTGCAATAGCCTTTGCAACTTGGAAGTGTTCAAGTATGTTTGTTTCTAGGAGCCATTGCGCAGCTGCTTTGGCCATTCTCTTCTCCTTCAGCATCTCCTGAAGCTCTGTAGTGCCTGTCTTTAAAATAAGATTTGCACAGGATTGGATATGGTCGGGGCAGAATGCCAGGATATGTTGGAGGGTTCGCCGTCCGTATAATAGTAATAAGCTTCTACGTAAGAGAGATTTGATTACAATATATGGAGAGATTGGTAGCGGTGGTTCAATGAAGAAGTATTCGTTTCAACGCGTGCAGCTGTATGTTAGGATACCGATTGCTGTATTATTTTTTTGTCTCTTTGTTGAATTGACGAGCTAATGCGGGCTGAGGAGGCTGGATTAGACTGATCGAGATTTTGTTGGTAGAGTTCGGGAGTAATAGATATTACTGAAAGAGGTAGCAATGGGACAGAAAATTCCTATTGATAACGATTCCCGATTCTTTGATTTTGGAATCTTGAACACCTAGATCGAACTTGAGGGGGAGGTGCTTTCGAGCCCCAGACATATAGTTTAGGAACGAGTTATGCTCTTATACCACTTGTGAAATGCCGGTTGCAAACGTCACTGCTGCAGACTCTTTGTAGGGTCCAGAAACACAGCATTTTCCCAGACTACCGGATCTGGTATATTTAAACCTTGTTTTGTACATTTTTACATGAACAAGTGGTCCTTGGATGGGGACGCAGGAGATGATGCACTGTATTATGTGTCCGCAGTGTTCATGATCCCTAAATAGGCATTCCGGAGAACGACCGATGATAGCATGGCTTGATGTAACCATGGAAATGCTCCGCTCCCGGATAGAATGAGAGCAAGCAAGCATATAGAATTATAGATGAGGGAATGACTGAATACGATACGGAAGTCAAGCAGTATGCCCACGTGGGGATGGATAGGAAGTGTTATAGCAGGGGGACTGGTTAAGATGTTCTGACTATACTACATATATAACCAATCATGAGAATGGTGGAAGTAAGTCAATTGTTACTCTTGATTATAGGAAAATAGAATGATTATGCTATTGTAAAATGAAAGAGACGAAGTTGCATCTTCCTTTATGGTGAAGATGAAGCGGAAGAGGGGTGATACTGGTCCGTGCACTTCATCACCCCTCATCCTCACGAGTGTCTTAAGTTTCAACTGAGACTCCACCATCCCATGCTCCTTCAATCCGATTCACGCTTTTTACCGCCGCATGCCAACAGCGGGCTTCTTTATAACTCTTCGTCACGGAGTGAGCCTCCCCGTCGCTTTAGTCGTGACACCGCGTCTCTACCACAGCGTGGCCTGGTCTTATTTTCCGAGAGCCCCGCCGCTTCTAACCATCTTTGAAACGGAGCTGACCCCCGTGTACCTGTTTCGTCTGGCAAGCTCCGCCGCTCATGGGTTGCTACAGATCATCTCCATGTAGCACAATTCGGCTTCAAGCGCTCCGGCCAAGACGAAGAGCTACTTGCGCTGCCGTGTCTAAAATGCCTAGTTAGTGCGTTATATGTAGACCACCGCCTGAAAAACAACACTGAAAAAGTACATCTCTCCCCGCCATCGTCACCCTCCTAGCTACGGAGGATTGCCACTTACCTATACTGTGCCGTGTTGTCAAGTGTGCGCCAGTTTCGTCATGGCTTCACCCCAAGCACTTACTGTTCACAACTTGACCGAGGGATGGTCCTTCAAGCAAGCTGACGACCACTCGGAGGACGCTTGGTTACCTGTTGCAAGAGTTCCGACCAATGTTCACCTCGACCTTATTGCCCATGAGAAGTACGTCATCACGTGGGAGGGTAAACTCTAGAAAGCCATTACAGTTGTGCTAAAACATTAACTGACCTCTACCCCGCATAGGATACCGGACCCTTTCCTAGGGTTCAACGAGCTCAAGGCTGAATGGGTTGCGGACAAGACCTGGACGTACAAAGTCCAGCTTCCGCAGGTTGGGGAGCCCAAGGAGGGCACCGTCCATGTCCTCGCATTCGATGGCCTGGATACCTTCGCTACTATTAAGCTCAATGGAGAATCGATCCTTGAGAGTGATAACATGTTCATTCCCCACCGGCTGGATGTCACCAAGCAGTTGAAACCGGGTTCAGAGAATACTTTGGAGATTGACTTCGCTTCCGCACGGTTACGGGCCATCGAGATCAAAGAAGCGCATCCGGAGCACAGCTGGGTTGGTTTCAATGGCGATATGGCTAGGTTGGCGGTCCGGAAAGCCCAGTATCATTGGTGAGTCAAGCGGGCCAAAATTACAGTAGTAACATACTGACAGTTTAGGGGATGGGACTGGGGACCAGTCCTCAACACCTGCGGTCCATGGCGTCCAGTGCGACTAGAAACGTATCATGCTAGGATTTCGGACCTCCGGACTGATTACAAACTTGATGATAACCCTAAGTCTGTTAGCGGTACAATAACTGCAACGGTAGAAGGAAAATCAGGGAAAACCGTTGCTTTTGAAATGCGGAATCCGGATAATGAAGTGGTGTTTAAGGGGTCTGCAGTAGTCAATAGCGAAGGATCAGCTCAAGCTCAGTTTCGGCTGGACAGTCCTATGCTGTGGTATCCGCATGGTTACGGAGAGCAGCCTTTGTACACTGTCACCGCTACACTGTCAGCAGACGACGTAAAGCTGCATGACGCAACTCGACGGACCGGTTTCCGCAAAGGCGAACTTGTCCAGGAGCCTGATGAGGTCGGAAAGACCTTTTTCTTCCGAATTAATGGTGTCGACGTCTTCTGCGGTGGCTCTGACTGGATACCCGCTGATTCTTTCACACCGAGGGTGACGGAAGAGAAGTACAGAAAGTGGCTTCAGATGATGGTCGATGGTTATCAAGTCATGATCAGGTATGCGGCCGACGGCTATACAGCATTGGACTGCGCTTTTGCTAACGGCATAACAGGATCTGGGGCGGCGGCATATGGGAAGAAGATGTTTTCTATGACCTATGTGACGAACTTGGAGTCCTTGTCTGGCAGGATTTCATGTTCGGCTGCGGCAACTATCCAGCCTTTCCCGAAATACTCCAATCAATCCGCAATGAATGTATTGCCAACGTTGGGAGACTGCGGCATCATCCCTCGATCGTGATCTACGCGGGCAATAACGAAGATTACCAGGTGCAGGAGCAATATGGCTTGACGTACGAATACGAGGACAAAAACCCGGAAAATTGGTTGAAGAGCAATTTCCCTGCTCGGTACATTTATGAGAAGGTAAGCGCTTGGGCTGCAGCCACCCTGACCAGCTTTCAACATTCTAACAAAATACGATCGAATAGCTGCTGCCCGAAGTTGTTGAGGCAGAAAGTCCGCATGTACCATATCATCCTGGCAGCCCTTGGGGTGATGGGTTAATCACATCCAACCCAAAAGTCGGTGATATGCACCAGTGGAACGGTGAGCCTATACTTCTGTAAATGTTCTGGGTCTGGGCTAATCTTTATTGTTAGTATGGCATGGCACGCAGGAAAAGTACCAGATATTCGATACACTTGGCGGCCGGTTCAATAGCGAGTTTGGCATGGAGGCATTCCCTCATATCGACACAATCAAGTATTACTGCACGGATCCTACTCAGCTGTATCCGCAGTCGCATATGCTTGATTTCCACAACAAAGCGGACGGACATGAGCGCCGGATTGCAACATATTTGGTAGAGAATTTCAGGACTGCGACAGACCTTGAGGTGAGTATTGATTCGCCTAGCAATAGTGATAATCCCAGTACTAAGGACATGCAGGCATTTATCCACTTGACACAACTCTCCCAGGCCGAGGCCCTGATGTTCGGGTACCGTGGATGGCGCAAGCAGTGGGGCCAGAAGCGGTTTTGTGGAGGTGCTTTGGTATGGCAACTCAACGACTGCTGGCCTGTCACCTCCTGGTCTATAGTAGACTATTTCCAGCGCAAGAAGCCGGCCTACTATGCTATGAGGCGTGTGCTGGCACCAATTGCAGTTGCAGTCAAGCGCGCCCATCATGACTGGAGCGTTGTCCATGCAAGAGTTCCTAAATCCAGCGACTACGAATGCTGGGTTGCCAGCAGCCGACCGACCGAAGTGACGGCGACGGTCGAGCTTCGGTTTATCTCTATTGCAACCGGCAAAGAAATTAAGGAGAAGATTGTTAAAAAGGACATCCAAATCGTACCCAACAGCACGACGGATGTGCTATCAGGCACTATCGATAACATCAATGAAGAGCCTCACGTCCTTGCTGCCAGAATCTGGATAGATGGGGAGATTGTCGCGCGCGACGTCGACTGGCCCCAGCCCCTCAAGTACCTCGATTTTGAGGACCGCGGGGTTGAGATATATTCCAGAGGAGACACAATCTTAGTCAAGGCACGTAAGCCTACTAAGGGGCTGGTCTTTGAGGAGAGGACTGGTGTGCTCGTGAACGACAGTGCTATTGATGTGGTGCCGGGAGACGAGCAGGTCATCAAAGTGAAGGGCCTTGCTGCAGATGATGCGCCGTTGAAGTGGACGTATTTGGGCAGGAATTGATGCAGCATTACAGACTCACATGATGGATGCTTTGCAGCGCGAAACAAGTACGCGCTGGGCATCAAGGAGGTGAGTAGACAATGGATCTCGATGTCAAACGTCCCTAAGGAAAAAGCAGTGGCTGGCTGACTTGAGCGGAGATAGGCAAGGTGGTGACTGCAAAAGCGTGGGAACGGATCTGACACTAGATTCTTGGATGGACAAGAGATGGTGGAAGGGGATTGCGTTATAAGACAGGGTTTTCGGGAGAATCAAACGGTCGACCTCAGGGTTGGATGATATGGAATGTTGATAGAGGGGGTATATGTGACAGGTATTATAGCCAAACATTGATATTGCCAAAGGCCCGAGAGGGCCAGCCAATGTGAGAAGGCCGAAATTAACCAAGTACCAGGCATGACGCGAAAATCTGGGGTAAACCGGTGTGCGTGAGGCGTGCATGAGGCGTGGTTTGGGAACCGCATCAAGCGTTATCAGCAGGACCCTGTGACGAAATATGTGAAAGGGGATGATGTTGCTTATGTCCACAGTCCAAGGACTCGGACTTGGGGATCATTCACACCTCTTGCATCGATCATGACCCATAAGGCGCTGTACGGTTGTCTGTGCGGTTCGGCAGACGGGAGATTTCCCCGTCTGATGCCCGTTGATGCCGGAAGGGCTTTAATGAATGAGGAACAGACCATCCACATAATATCAGAACCTTAATTATTCGTAAAGGATTGTCGAATAACGAGCTGTCCTTGGTGGGTAATGGGGATTTATGGGGGCTCCTTACTTAGGGAAGATGAAACGGCCAAAACACGACGGCATATTTATTAATTTTGGCGGAGGCGGTTTGAGAAGGAAATGGAAGGCGTTTGGAAGGCATGGAAGGCTTCGAGAACAACACCATTAATCAATTTCGCTTGGCCGTGCCGCTACCCCCCTAGTGTCCGTTCCACACTTTGCACACCCGCAATTGTGCCAAATGGACCATGGACCAACCCCTCCAGACATGCTGGCAATGCCCCCAGAAAACTCTAATGTCCGGGGCCAGGTAGCAGAATCCTATAATGCGGGGGTTATTACCAGCCAGCATCGCAACACAACTGACCGTGGTCGACCATCACTAACTTTCTACTATACGGACGTATGCTCGCTGCCACCTCTCCTGCAGCCTGAAGACGACGAGATCGAAACTGCTTTGTGAATCACGACCTCTTGGATCGTTTGAGAGCAAGGTATAATACGACTGGTTGTCTCTCTCACTTTTTTTCATTTGACAAGACTATCGCCTTTCCATCCCAAGACGTTTCACTATCATCCCGTCTTTTCTACATAGGTACATACATGTGATTATCTATATATACCTATCCACAGTCAGCGTTCGTCGTTTACCACTTCTGTCTATGCCTGCCGAGGCATGTCAAGCAGGCCTCAAAAACCATCTCCTCAATATCGTTCTATCTCATTAGCTCCAAAAAATCGTCAAAAGAAAAACAGAGACCCGTCAACATGTTCCACACCTTTCAGAGCTCCGTGGCTCTGCGGTCTCCAGGTACTGAAGACGGATCTCCGAATAAACCGTCGCGTGCCGCAGGATCTCGACGCATTTCTACGAGCAATGCCTGTGTCGAGTGTCGACGAAGGAAGATTCGCTGTGACGGTACACAGCCTTGTGGGCAGTGCCAGTGGTATCAACATCCAGAGGCATGCGGGTATTCGAAACCAGCGCAAAGGGTTGTGCCGTCGAGGAAGTAAGCTGGCCCCCTTTGAACGCCCTCCATGCTTAGCTATGCAGTTGCTAAACGTAGTCTAGACTAGTAGATAAGCTCACAAGGAGCATCGAACAGTACAAGAGTATACTATCGAAACTGTACCCAAATAAGGACCTAAATTCTCTGACCAATCTACCCCGAGAAGAACTCCTGGAACTAGCTCTGTCTCTCCCAGCTGCAGGCTCCGCAATCTCGCCTTCCGTTTCCGCGACGCAGACGATATCAGAAATCGCGCCTGAATCCGAGGGTGCCAACAGCTTAGAAGCACTTGAGCAAGCTCCTCCGGAAGATCCTTACTGGGACGAAGCTCGTAAGCATCAGATTCTTGTTCAGGGGATCTCGGACGATGTGAATGGGCTTTCCATGTCCGTGGACCGTCTCTCTTCCTACGTGGGTATTTCATCGATTACCGCAGCTCTGAAAGTCATCATCAGATGTGCGCCCCAGGCAAGACCATTGATTGCCCGCCACACCCAAGAAACCGCACTACCCAGTCGCGCTGGTTCCCCCCCTCCTGACCTCGCGGACGATGATCCGAATGCTTTACCATCCATGCCCCATGGGCAAGAACTCATCCATAGCTACTTCGATCGAGTACACTTGTTCTTCCCGCTGATAGAGGAACGGAAGTTTTGGACTACGTACCTCTACGGCGAACGGAGAGACTCTCCCTGGCTGGCACTTCTGAACATGGTCTTCGCACTCGGGTCTCTCGCCTCATCTACCGCAGACAACGAGGCGCACTACGTCTACTACAACCGCTCGCGCCAACACCTCTCCCTCGAATCCTTTGGCAGCGGCAACCTCGAAGTGCTCCAGGCACTAGCTATCATGAGCGGTTACTATATGCACTACCTAAACCGGCCCAACGAAGCGCACTCCCTAATGGGTGGCACTTTGCGCATGGCTACTGCGCTGGGGTTGCACCGGGAGTACTCGGATGCCTCACGGCACAATGCGAGTAATCGGCCCCTAAATCTGTTGGCACCGGGGGAAACGGACAGCATTAGTCCTGAGATGAGGAGGAGAATATGGTGGAGTCTGTTTTGTTTGGATGCGTGGGCCAGCACGACGACGGGAAGGCCGAGTTTGGGGAGGATGGGGCCGAGTATTACAGTTATGGCGCCGGGGAAAATAACGAATCCGGTATGTATCCTATTTTTATATCCACAGTCTTCCCTTATTTCTTCCAAACTATACTCTCTCCAACCTTGGTATTGAATTAAACCTATTTGCTAACTATACCTAGGCACACGTCCTCCCTCTCCCGAACTCCCCCCAATACATCGAACAACTAAAAATCCTCCCTTTAGTCCACGCCTCGGAATTCTGTAAACTAGCAACTAAGATCCAAGACCGGCTCGTCGAAACCCCACTCCTCTCCCTCGCCGAAACCTCTGCCTATGACGCCGAAATCGTGCGCTGGCACGAAGAGCTTCCGTCGATCCTCTCAGATGTCAATGAGAGTTGTCCGGATTTTCTGAGTCGCGTGAGATTCATTATGAAGTGGCGATTCCAAAATATAAGAGTGGTGTTGCATAGACCGGTACTGCTGAGTATGGCGCTGAGGCGGTGTCCATTTATGGGGCTGGGGGCGGAGGAGAAGTTGGCGGTGTCGAAATGCAGAATCATCGCCGCAAAGACCATTGAAGACATCAGTACCGAGTGCCTCCCGGACCTCATATCGGGCTGGAACGCAGTTTGGTTCACCTTCCAAGCCACCATGGTTCCTCTCGTCAGTCTCTTCAGCGACGCCAGCATGCCTGAGGAAACAGAGAAATGGTGCAAGAGCGTGGAAATGGCGCTCGACTTCTTCGAGCGCGTTCAAAAATGGAGTATTGCGGCGCGCAGGAGTAAGGATGCGGTGGAGAAACTCTACGGCGCATGGAAGGTTTGGAGTGTTGAACGCCCGCCTACACAAATTTCCATCCTCGATCCCAACACCGACAACAACGGTATATCGCAATTCACGAATTCGTTTCCGGGTATCCAGGGAGCGTTTGATCCGAATGCTGGAGGTGTGCCGGATGTTGGCGGGATGGGTATAAATGGTGGTGGCATGGCGGCGGGAATGGGACAGTGGCCGACGGATCCGAATTTGAGTGGGTTTTGGGATGATATGATGTGGGATACAAATCTGCCGGATATGCTGGAGACGCCGTTTGGCTTGCCGGATTATGATTTTCAGGGCGCGGCGCAGGATTCTGGAGCGCCTTGTTGGATGCAGGGGAACTGAAAGATGTTGAGCTCACTGTCGTTGGCGCATGGGGTGGGATAGACATCTGGAATGGATTAGGGGGGTACATTAGAGGATTCGACCTGCTGCTCTTTGGTTGTATCCTGGAGTATGTCTGGTTTAGGTTGATATCTTTATGTTCTCCGAAAAGTTTCTTTCTGTTTGGTATTGGAGCTGGGGCATGAGGAAACGGGTACGTACATATATACCAGGAATGCGTGAGGGTGCACATCAATTTTTTTTTATCTTGCCTGTATGAACGAGTTGCGGATTTCATGCGATATGCGTACGTTTATTATTTCTTCTGGATTTGCTTGTACAATACATAGATTATTATATCCTTTCTTTTGAGGCTCCCCAGAAATGTTGTGGTTACATAAGTGCGGTATATATGTAGTTTTCTAAGAAGAGAACGATATTTAGCCATCTCCTTATGAAATGAGAAGTATGAGTTCAATGCTACGTTATTATTTTCTGCCTCTATAGTGCATTCGCAAACCTCAGGTTGGTCATTCTTCGGAAGCTCGTCCGGCCGTTGTTGAGAAAACGGCCATACCTGAAGGGGTGTGCGAGGCGTCCGGGGGCCAGACCGAGACGCAGGGATCTCTGTGATCTGCCGCTTGGCAACAGAACTATAACGCGCTCATCTCTCCTGACAGTCACCTTTCTGACCTAACCTCTTCTTTTCGCTTTTCAGACTCTCCTTTTAAACTCCTCGTCGCCTAACTTCTTTTCAGGACCGGTTCCTCCACTTCGCTCGTCGTGGACAAAATTCAACCTGTTGTTTTTCATATAATTCAAGGCACTCAAATTTTTTAGGAAAACGCCGGAGACTTTCCACCCTTGAACCGGTCCTTCTCTCTGTGCCAGGCAGCTTGACGGAATATTCTATCACCCTTCGCCTAAAACCAGCAACGCAGGGTGATTAACTCAGCGTATCGTCAAGCGCATTTCCCTGCAGCACAATCTGTCCACTCAACTCATATTTCGACACGCCACCATCCCCCATCATGCCGGCCCGTACGCTTCCCACCATTCCCATCCCTGATATCCAAGCACACAACACTGAAAAGTCGTGCTACGTCACGATCGGTGCCAAAGTCTACGATGTTACCTCCTTCCTCGAAGATCACCCCGGTGGCGGTGATCTGATCCTCGAACATGGTGGACAGGATATCGAAGCTATCATGAAGGACGAGGTGTCGCACTTCCACTCCGAATCCGCATACGAGATACTGGATGAGTGTCTAATCGGCTTCGTGGCAGATGAGGAGGTTATAAACGGAGCTACGAAGAGTGGGAAACCAGCGGAAATTCTGCCCTTACTGCCTTCGAAGGAAGGCATGCATGAGCTGGAGCAGCAGACCGATGGCGCCAATGGTAAAGTTGTGTATGCTGCGACCGGCATGTCTTCGGAGGAGGATCTCTCCAAAGACACTGACTTCACGGCGGATTACCGCACGCATAAGTTTCTGGATCTCAGCAAGCCCCTTTTTCTTCAAGTATGGAACGGCGGCTTCTCGAAGGACTTCTATCTGGAACAGGTCCACCGACCACGGCATTACAAAGGTGGTGACTCGGCGCCGCTGTTTGGCAACTTCTTGGAACCATTGACGAAGACACCATGGTGGGTTGTTCCTTCGCTTTGGCTGCCACCAGTCATTTATGGGACGGTTATTGGCGGACTGAATCTGGGAGTGCCAGCTGCGGTGGCATACTGGCTGCTGGGGCTTCTGATTTGGACTTTTGTGGAGTACATTCTGCATCGGTTCTTGTTCCACTTGGACGAGTATGTGCTTCTTCCTAGTGCCAACGTACGCAGGATGCTGACAGAGATAGATATCTACCAGACAACCGGGTAGGGATTACCATGCACTTCCTGCTCCACGGAATCCATCACTATCTCCCAATGGACAAATATAGACTGGTCATGCCTCCTACCCTATTCATAGTCCTGGCAACGCCCTTCTGGAAGCTCGCCCACATTGTCTTCTTCTACAACTGGCATGCAGCCTCGACTGTGTTTTCTGGTGGCATCTTTGGCTATATCTGCTACGATATGACCCACTATTTCCTCCACCACAAAAAGTACGTTCACTCATCATATTCGTAACCTTTTCTTGCTAACAAATTACTAGTCTTCCTGCCTGGTGGCGTCAGCTCAAAAAGTATCACCTCAAGCACCACTTCGCGGATTATGCGAATGGATTCGGTGTCTCTAGCCCTCTCTGGGACTACATATTCCACACGGAGCTTGAGATGAACCAGCCTAAGATTGTGAAGAGTGCATAGGCAGTTTTGCAGATAGACTCTTGTATTACTGTTGTTAGCATTATATCTGCAGAATCACACAGCTGTAGTCGGCGTTGGGAGGGGTTTTATAGGAGGGAAGAAGGCGTTTTGGGAAGGCGGTTGGAGCTGCACATTTCACTTGTACATGTGTTATCTTATGCCTATGACACCATTAATGTAATAACTCCATACTACCATATTTAGTTGCCTGATAGTTGCAAATTTGCCTTGCAACTTCACCTTCCCCTCTCACTCCCCGTCCCTGTTTCACCTGGGATGATCACGTGTGGCACTTAGCTCGGCTAAATCCACGCTAAAACTGCGGAAGCCTTGACCTGTGACTGCTTCTTCGCCGCTCTCTCTCCAACCTCAACACTTCGCTCAGCAACAATCCTTACAGCGACTGTTCTACACTTCCATTTCCTTTGCCTGCGTGTATCTCAAGGCTTCAATCGATCATCAAAGAGAACGCTCACAGCAGATTCACTATCTCCGGCGCAGCGTATCGACACGCGGCCACTCCGTCAACTTTCAGGAACCTTTAGGAACTTCTAGCCAAGGGTAGCGAGCTTGCCTCCCCCGCACCTCCAACTCTGACCGTGGGTTCAGTACTGTTATTCTCTCCTCATCACCTCTTCTACATTCATCATGTCTGCTGCAAAGGCTTCGGACGTCGAGGCTCTTCTCGAGAGTGCCGCTCAAGAACAAGAGGCGCGCACCGCTGCCGCGAACGGCTCTGGGGATAATGCCTCTCCAACCAACAATCGTGATAATCGGAATGACGACCGCAACGGAACACGCGATAGGGACGGAGATCGCCATCGACCGCAGCATCGACCACACCGTGAGTTAAATGGCGACCGTGATCGGCGTAGCAGCCGCGACCGCGAAAGAAAGCGGCGTGACCCTTCGAAAACACGTTCTTCGTACAAAGATACTGACACCGATGAAGAAATCCCAGACAGGACTCGTAATCGACATTCTTCTAGGGACCGTACCGGTCATCGTTCAGGCCGCGACGACTACCGCGATCGTGGACGTGGCGGAGACCACTACCGTGGTGGAGGAAGAGCACGGTCTCGCTCACCAGGTGGACGAGGCCATCGTGACGAGCGGTCTTACCGTGATAGGGATGAGTATCGCGGCCGTTCCGGTCGAGAGCGTGAACGAGAGCGGGATCGCGATCGTGCTCGCGACCCACCGAAGCCAAAAAAGGATCCGGAACCTACCGACGATGAGCGCGATAGGCGTACCGTCTTCGTGCAACAACTGGCCGCCCGCCTTCGGACCCGTGAGCTCGAGCACTTCTTCACGAAGATTGGTCCGGTTAAGGAAGCCCAGATTGTGAAGGATCGTGTCTCGGGTCGCTCCAAAGGGTATGTCTTCATTTCTTTCATACATTACATATGCTAATATAGTGTAGGGTTGGTTATGTCGAGTTTAAGGATGAAGAGTCCGTTGTTAAGGCGCTTGAACTCACTGGCCAAAAGCTTTTGGGTATCCCGATAATCGTCCAGCTGACCGAAGCGGAGAAGAATCGCCAGGCTCGCGTCACCGAAGGGGCTAATGGTAATACCAATGGCGTCCCATTTCATCGTCTCTACGTCGGAAACATACATTTCAGCATCACCGAGGACGACCTCAAGAGCATATTTTCACCGTTTGGTGAACTGGAGTTCATCCAACTCCAGCGTGAAGAGGGTGGTCGGTCCAAGGGCTACGGATTTGTCCAGTAAGTGCCTCTTTTGCATCCGTACCAGTATTCTAGTTAACATCGTCCCAGATTTGTGAATTCCGAAGATGCAAAGGCAGCCCTGGAGCAACTGAATGGTTTTGAGATTGCTAATCGTCCCATTCGCGTTGGTCTAGGCAACGATAAGTTCACTCCGGAGTCAACTGCGAATTTGTTGCGCAACTTCAATCAAGGCACGACCGGATATCAGGGTTCCTCTTTCTCTGGTGCGGGCGGCCGTGGCGCACATGCGGGTGGCGCTGGAGGTTTCGACCGGGCAAGTGCCCGCGACACCGACCGAGGAGCTGGAGGCGCCTCTGCTCTTGACGACACGGATGTGGCCGGTGTCAATTTCAACAATTACAGCCGAGAAAATCTCATGATGAAGCTGGCCCGCCGCGACCAGCCCGAACAGCCTGCGGGTGCCTCAGCCACTGTTGCTACAACCATCACTTCTAACAGGCCTGCTGAGGCCTACACTGGCTTCTCTATGGCTAGCCGTAGCATCAAGTTGAGCAACGTGTTCAACCCGGATGAGTAAGCAGCATCGCCTCGATCGAGTATCTACTTTACTAACGTCATATAGGGAAACTGGGGAGAACTGGATCAAGGAGATTGAAGACGATGTCCGACAGGAGTGCGAGAAGAAGTTTGGAAAGCTTGTTCACATTCATCTGGATCCCAACTCACCTGGCGACATCTATCTCCAGTTTGTGCGGGTGTCCGATGGAGAGAAGGCCGTGCAGGGTTTGAACGGACGACTTTTTGGTGGCCGCATGATCACGGCATCGTTTATGTCGGATATGATATACTCGTCCATGTTCGGCCGTCCAACGACTCGGAACTCGTAGATATTGCCGCATGCCATGCGCTATGGGTATGTTATATTCCGTTTCAGACCTCTGACCTGCGTCTTAGGAACCGCCGCGCTACCAGGCAGGGAATGCGGCACGCCACAGTACAGCTCTGCTATCAAGTAGCTGCTCTCCAAGCGTTACTGGCAATATAGCGTGCCGCCTCTACCCTGGCCTTCTTCTTCTATATGTGCTTTGCTGACGCTTGATAGGGGCTCGCCATCGGAATTCTGAACGCCCCAGCTTTTGGAGATCCCTTACTTTCCGACAGATATTACCTTGGCTGATTCAACCCTGACTTCGCTCATACCTGGCTCCGATAGTTTTTCCGTTCCTTTTCTTTCAGCTACTGTCAGCGCTGCCTCACCCACCAAGCCATTAGGTCCATAGGTAGCAACCTTTATCTGTTCGGTTTCTTTTTCTCATGTAACTATACTCAAAAGACGCGTGGAATTCACTGGTGAGGAGATAGTTTTGTATCATGGCTTAAGGTCTAGATAATCCGGATGCTCTCTCGAATAGTTGTGGATTCAGATTTCGGGATAACAGATCGGGTTGCTCGTACTGTCAGAGGCATAAATATGCAGATTTCACAGGGATAATGGCTTGGATCGCACTGAGGAACTTGGCCCGAAAACACACGCCGTCGAATAATGCGATGCGCAAAGGCGGAAGCTCCTTTACATCTTATAATCGGTATGTGCTGTCGGTACAGCTATACTTAACGGCGGATGGAACCTCATTTTCTATTTAGGGATACGGTCTTCAATATCGAACAAAGGAGATTAGGAAGGCACGATGGATGGTCTAAGTGATTGGGCTGGAAGCGAAAAATGTCGACAATCTGAGCAATCATCTTGTCGGGAAGTTTCGTGGAATGGTTTGACACTGATATTATCTTCAAACTGATGCTCCTTCTAGTAGGCAATCATACAAAATGCTGCGACTACACTTCTCTATAAATGAGTACCTCTCGTATCGTGACATTTCTTATTTCGATTGCCTTGCTGTCCTTTCTTTGCTCTTAGGTCTCCTTAAGTCTGTTCATTGTCTTATCTGGTATGAGTGGGCTGCATGGTTATTTAGCTCTGGTTGGTTTCTTTTTGCGTGGTCTCTAATTCTTCTATCCATTGCACCTCCTGGGCCAAGTTCTAACGGCAGTCAGGTTACCTCTGCGATTCTCACTAGGGGTATATGCATAGCACCCCGCCATCACTCTTCTTGTTTCCTTCATCGCTGAAATTGGCCAGAGTTGCTTAGGAGCTGCATTGTTAGTCTTGGGCGCGTTTGTCATGCTAATTGTATAGATTGTTCGCTAATTGGTCTGTGCTCTGCTGAGCAGCAGCGTCTTTTGGTAGGTATGTTTCTTTGCACACATCTTAGGCGCTGTAAGTGTTGACATTTTTAACCTGTTCTTTACACGACCGAGCCGTTTAAACGGCGCTCCGGAGAGCTGAGGTTGAGCTGAAGATAAGTGTTTCTTAGGTATAATATCTACATTCTATGCTGTTGTTCTCCGTTTCGGGTTCTGGTATTATACCTTGCAGCATTTTCAGATCCCGAGCGCTTCCTATAAAGATGAATTTAAAGCTTCGGTCCTAGGTAGTGCAGAAATCCGTAAGCGCTTGAAATTGCTAGCTAAATTTTTAATCAAGTACAAGCCAGTAAAGATCGGTAAAACCCAAAGATAGATCAAGTAGGAATTATATTATAATAATATGATTCAATTTAACGTGCTACCTGGTTCTCAAATCGGGTCTACGAACCCGTATATCAATATTTAGTGCGAAGTAAACTCGACTCTAGAGTTTGTCTCTAGGGCCCAAAATCTTCGCCTATTCCTCATCTTTTACCTTTCCAGTCTAGCTGAGATGGATTGCATCAGCTAATAGGAATTATATCATGTAGGCTCTTCTATGAACGGTAGCCGTCAGACACATTTCTTAAAAGCCCTTCTAGATTTGATAGTAGGAAAAATGTCCGATACACTCATTCCGATGCCAGTGAGACTAACGTAGGAAAGCATGCAGAAAAGAGCCATGCAGAGTTAAACGGAGGTTTGAAGTATAGACAGAGTAGGAAGGTAAAGATTCTTTTTCCGGATATTCCTCGACAGCTCCCTTTCTTTCACGTTTTAAGTTTTGTGCAAAAGGCTTTTACACTCCTTTAGATGCTTCCAGCTATACTGGAAGGAACATCTTTGCTAATTCTGTTATTTGTTTCATGTTTCAGGTAGGCTCACAAGCTTTAATTGTCAAAACGGATGACTTCCACTGTCCAGTTTATTAAAATCACAGATTACATATCATGATACACAACATACACCCCAGAATGCACCCACCCCAGCACGCGCTCTGCAGTGTACGATCGAAACAGGAACTAGGGGGAAGCAAGATCGTGCAATCCTAGGACAGTTGTGTTTCGCGGTACTGCAGAGAGCACAACTTCCAACTTCATTCCCACCACCTGAACCTCAAGAAAGCAAGAATGGAGACAAAGCATCACGGTCAATGAAGCCTGTTGTTCCATCAGCTCTCTACCTCCTCTCCTTTCGCGATCCCAACGTTCCCCAACCTCTTTGCCTACATTCATGATTGCCCGGAGGCCCATAGATCGGAGAGAGAAATCGCAAAAGCCCCAGTAAGAAAGAGAACAGCTACAGAGTTTAGAAGGAAGCAACGCTGGACTACTGCATGCATCCATGTAAACCCATATCACTGCACCTCTGTAACACAACGTATCTAGACTGTCGCGGTTTCGGTTCGATGCGTCGAGCAATCGAACCCTCCTTCCTCTTCTTCTTCTTTTTTTTTGGCTTAGGATCCACTTCCCCGACGGTAGATGTTGGAAACATTCTTTGTTGACTATCTTCAATTCTTCTCCTTACCACTTTCATTTCCTTTATTAGCCATTGTATAGATTGACAAGTATAAGATAGGGGGTTAGTTATATACTTAGTGGTAAGTGGGAGATAGAAGGGAGAAGGTAGAAGAGAGGGCGAAGTTAGAAGGTGTAAGGTAGACGAAGGACGGCTGTGGGCAAGGGGAGAGAGGAAGATATAGGTAGTGATTGCTAATCGATAAGTGAATCGGGTAAAAGCCACGAGTAAGGGCGCAAAGACACGGATAGTGTCCGTAGCGCAAGTGTATATTGGTAAAAAAAAAAAAAAATCTTTAAATGAGACCAGTAACTTCCCTACCAAGGTTTATGGAAGCCTTCTGATTCAAGTAAAAGCTTCAACCAGTATACTGAGTACCTCTAGGCCTCTTCTTCGTTCTGGCTTCACTGTTTAAATCAGAAAGCTATCGAGCTTATAGCCCACGTATGAAGGATTAAAGCCTAGATAAAAAGATTCTCTAATCCTATAGAATGAATGAGTAGGGCGCTCCATAAATCCGAACATCGCTACGTAATATAATAATAATAATAATAATAATAATAATAATAATTCAATTTAACGTGCTACCTGGTTCCCAATCGGGTCTATGAACACGTAATATCAAATGCTTAGAGCAAAGCAAACCCGACTCTAGAGGAATGTCCCTCTAGATTCCAAAATCTCTCTACGTAATATAGCACCGGCTGAAAATGCATTCTGAAGAGTAAAAAATGTCGCAGGTGATACACCGCGCGCGCATCCTGCAGCGCACAACTTGCAACCCACGGGAGATATTGTGATGGGAGAAAAGTCATGCGTGCATGT